>PVIA01009554.1:49498-60234 GCA_004024845.1 Tonatia bakeri
AGAGAGAGAGAAACATCAATGTGCGGTTGCTGGGAGACATGGCCTGCAACCTAGGCATGTGCCCTGACTGGGAATCGAACCTGCGATGCCTGGTTCGCAGCCCGCGCTCAATCCACTGAGCTACACCAGCCAGGGCGGTTCTTTTTTCATTTTGATGGTTTCTTTAACCATGCAGAAGCTTTGTAATTTGATGTAGTCCTACTTGTTTATTTTTTCCTTTATTTTTACCTTGCTCTAGGAGATATAGTGGCAAACATACTGCTATGTGTGATATCTGAAATCTTACTACTAGCGATAGGGAGGATAGCAAAATGGGAAAATGTTGGCCAAAAACTACCAAGTTATAATTATATAAGATAAATAAGTCCAGAGAGCTAATGTACAGCATGATGACTATAGTTAATGATACTGTATGTCTACGGCCATACCACCCTGAACGCGCCCGATCTCGTCTGATCTCGGAAGCTAAGCAGGGTCGGGCCTGGTTAGTACTTGGATGGGAGACTATAGTTAATGATACTGTATTAAACACTGTATTTTCTGCTAGGACTTTTATGGTATCATGACTTACATTTAAGTCTTTTGTCTGTTTTGAATTTATTTGGGTGTATGGTGTAAATTGGTGGTCTAATTTCATTTTTTGGCATGTACCAGTCCAGTTCTCCCAATACCATTTATTGAAGAGACTATTTTTACACCATTGTATGCTCATGACTCCTTTGTCAAATATTAATTGACCATAAAGACATGGGTTTATTTCTGTGCTCTCTACTCTGTTCCATTGGTCTATGTGTCTGTTCTTATGCCAGTACCAGGCTGTTTTGATTTACAGTGGCCTTCTAGTACTGTAATACCTAGTTTGATATCAGATGTTTGATCCCTCCAACTTTGTTCCTCTTTCTCAAGATTGCTGAGGCTATTCAGGGTCATTTGGTACCATATAAATTTTTGAAATATTTGTTCTAGATCTGTGAAACATGCAATTGGTATTTTAATAGGAATTGCATTGAATTGGCATCTTCCTCAATTTCTTTCTTCAGTGTTCTATAGTTTTCTGAGCATAGGTCTCCTTGGTTAAATTTATTCCTAGGTACTTTATTTTTCTTGTTGCTGTAGTAAATAAGATTTTTTCTTAGTTTCTCTTTCTCATAGTTCATTGTTGTTGTACAGAAATGCCATCAATTTTTGAATATTGACTCTGTATCCTGCTACTTTGCCAAATTCGCTTATTAGGTTGAGTAGTTTTCTGATGGAGCCTATAGGGTTTTCTATGTACACTATCATGTCATCTGCAAATAATGACAGTTTTACTTGCTCTTTTCCAATTTGGATGCCTTTATTTCTTCTCCTTGTCTGATTGCTGTGACTAGAAATTCCAGTACTATGTTGAATAAAAGTGGTGAAAGTGGACACTCTTGTCCTGTTCCTGATCTTAGTGGGAAATCTTTTAGTTTTTGCCCATTGCGTATGATGATGCCTGTAGGTTTCTCGTATGTGGCCTTTGTTATGTTGAGGAATGCTCCCTCTATTCACACTTTACTGAGTGTTTTTATCATAAATGGGTGCTAGATTTTATCAAATGCTTTTTCAGCATCTATTGATATGATCATGTGATTTTTGTTCTTCATTTTTTATATGGTGTATTTCATTTATTGATTTGTGACTATTGTACCATCCTTGCATCCTCGTGGTAAATCCCACTTGATCATGGTGTTTGACCTTTTTAATGCTTTGCTGGATCTGGATTGCCATTATTTTGTTGAGGATTTTAGCATCTATGTTCATCAGATATATTGTCCTATAATTTTCTTTCTTTGTTGTGTCTTTTCCTGGTTTTGGAATTAGGATAATACTGGCCTCATAGAAAGAGTTTGGGAGTCTTCCCTCTTCCTGAATTTTTTGGAATAATTTGAGAAGGATAGGAGTTAGTTCTTCTTTGAATGTTTGGTAAAATTCGCCTGTGAAGCTATGCAATCCAGGGCTTTTGTGTGCTGGGAGTTTTTTTTTTTTTTTATTACTGCTTCAGTTTTGGTAGTTGTTATTGGTTTAGTCAGGCTTTCTACTTCTTCTTGATTCAGTTTTGGAAGATTGTATGTTTCCGGGAATTTATCCATTTTGCCCAAGTTGTCCAATTTCTGGGCATAGAGTTGTTCATAGTAATTTCTCACAATCCCCTGTCAAATTTCAATAAATGTGGGTATTTCGATACCTACATTGTTATTCCCTGAAAAATAACAAGTGGAATCTGTGGTAGACTGTCTGCTAAAATGGTGCTTAATGCCCTCTCCTATCTCCTAGTGTCTGTGCCCTTGTACAATCCTGTCCTCTTAAGTGTTAGCTGAACCTAGTGATTCACTTCTAATAATACAGCAAAAGTGATGACATGTCATTTCTGAGATTAGATGATAAGATTATGACTTCTGACTGGCTGGCATTCTTTTACTCTTACTTGCTCATTTTGATTAAGCAAGATGCCATGTTATGAGCTGTCCTGTGAAAAGTTCTATGTGTCAATGAACTGAGGGTACCCTCTGTCCAAAATACAAGGAATTGAGACCCTCAGCTTGACAACCAGAAAGACAACGGATCCTGCCAACAATATTAAGCTTAGAAGAGGATAATTAATGCCACAGATGTACCCTGAAATGACTAAGATACCAGAAGATACTGTGGTTGCAGACCTGTGAGAGTCTGAGTTAGAGGACCTGGATTCCTGATCCACAGAAATAACAGATAATGACATTTTTAAGTGACTGTGATTTGGGTGTCATTTGTTAGGCAGCAATAGAAACTAAGATATTACTGTTCTCTCAGATTTCTAAGGCAATATCTATTTTCTTATACCTAAAAATTTAATATGGTATTTGTGCTGCCTGTTACAATGATTGAGAAAATCATTGGCTCAAAAGCACTTAAGGCTGGTCAAGATTTTGACATGTGAAACAGTTGGTAAATTAGAGCCTGTGGTTCCCACTAAATGATCCGATCAAGATGGAATATTAACAATTATAAAGTTGAGTACTAAATCATAAGATGTTTGTCATCATTTTTTATTGAATCCATACTTCAAATCTAGAAAAGAAGGGGAGATTAGCATGAGAATAGAGATGAGTTGGCATAAGTCTTTCACTCTGTAAAGTCAAAAATACTAGTAGCTAGTAATTTCTACTTTTAAACATATTCTATAAAATCTACATGAAAATTCTGTTATTTCAAAGTGGATATATACTGAAAGAATATTGTGATGATAAAGAGAAGAAGCAGTAATCATAGCATTACACACACACACACACACACACACACACACACACACACACACATAATGAAGACAGAGGAATTGGAAAGATTTCTCCTGATGTGGACCACAAAACTGACAAGCTGTAGTAGTGTTGATTACTTTAATATGCATAGACTGCTCACTACTTTATATTTTGAAAGGTAAGATTGCTTCTTTCTGATTTCCAGTATTCTTACGCGCCTTGCTACCCAAGCCTGTTACCAGGGAAACAGATTGGGCCTTTGCACAAAATATATAAAATCCCTCATACAGGATAAACAGGGGATTTGCCATTCGCCCTGTGATCCATCTATCATCTCTATCCATTTATGTCTTCTCCTTCCTAAATGTGATATTTTCCAAACAATAGAAGACCTTACTACTACTTTCATTCACGTATTGACACTAGCTCACTATCATCCTTTCTCCCTCAGACCCAAGGTTGGAACAATCATGAACAATGATCTTCAGTTTCCCCAACTCACCATTGCAGCAGCACTCACATCAGGCAAGCAAAGATATGTAAAGAACCTGCGCATACACAACCAGATGAGTGCTCTAAAAGGAACGGTGATTGATATAGTGATATATGTAATGGGCTGTTATTCAGCCTTAAAATGGAATGCTATCCCACAAGTTTTAACAATGGAAGTTGAACCGGAGGAACTTGAGCTGCATGAAATAAACCCAAGACAAAGAAAAAAACCTGCATGACTTCACTTATGTGTGGAAGGTAACAACAGTTGAATATATAGAAGCAGATAGTAAAATGATGATTACTAGGGGTGGGAAGGTGGGAGGAATGGGGAAATGTTGGTCAAAGGGTACAAAGTTGTAGTTATATAAGCCCAGACAGCTAATGCACAGCATGATGACTATAGTTAATGATACTTTACTGAACACTGGAATTTTGCTGGGAGTAGATTTCAGGTGTTCTCATCATAAAAAAAAAAACAAACAAACAAAAAAAAAAGGAAACTGCCCTGGTTGGCGTAGCTCAGTGGATTGAGCACGGGCTGCAGACCAAAGGGTCTCCAGTTCAATTCCCAGCCAGGGCACATGCCTTGGTTGTGGGCTGGGTCCCAGCTGGGGGCCATGTGAGAGGCAACCACACATTGGTGTTTCTCCCTCTTTCTCCCTCCCTTCCTCTCTCTCCAGAAATAAGTAAAATATTTTTTAAAAAAGGAAACTACTTGAGGAGTTGTGTTAATTAGCTTGACTGTAGTACTCATGTCACTATGTATATCATATCATCATATTGTACACCTTAAAAATATAGTTTTTTAAAAATAATAATAAATCTTAAAAGTGTATTGCTATTTCCAAGAAAGCAACCTATATAAAACATGCTTTTATTGTATTTTTATTTTCAAGATTTGTCATTAATTTTGTAGAATACCTGCTGAGCTTTTGTATGCATGCATGAAAATTTATAACATCAATAGTATTAATTTTCTGTGGCTGCCATAATAAATTAGTACCAACTTAGTGGCTTAAAATACAAAAATTTATCCTTTCACAATTCTGGGGGCTTAAGCCTGAAATCACCACCTGTAGGAAGAAATCAAGATGTTGATAGTATCACACTTTCCCTGGAGACCCTAGGGGAAAATCTATTACTTGCCTATTCTGCTTCTCATGGCTGTTGGAATTTCTTGGACATTTCTGGGCTTGCAGCTACATTACACTCCAGTTTCTGCTTCCATAGTCGCAATGCTATCTTCCCTTCTGTGTCAAATCTCAGTCTGCCTTACCTTATAAGGATACTTTTGATTGCATTTAGGTTTTATCTGGATAAACTAGGATATCCCTATCTCAACACTCTTAACTTAATTACATAGACAAAGACTCATTTTCTATATTTAAAGTTTCCAGAAATTGACTGGATATCTTTTGGAGTCATTATTGAACCTACCACATCAGCCAACTTTAAATTATAAAATAGTATTCTTTAACAATTTCATCCATTGCACATTTGCATCTGATTAATAGGATGGATTTGGAGGCTACGGGCTTTAAAATAGATCTGGCTTCCATCACCTGAGAAGTAGAAAATGAATTGCATAAATGGGTATGCTTCATGGGAAATACTTGATATTAAAGGTCAAATCATTACCACCCTAAATACCACAGTGATTTCAACTGCTGAATCGGTGCCCATGAGACAGACTAACTGGAATGACCCCAAGACCACGAGCTTCTGGTTGCCAAATTAAGATCATCAACTTGTATCAAAATTAAGAAACAAACAGGTAACTTCTTCATTGTTAGAAAACCCAAAGTGACAAAATAGTTATTAGATGTAATTATCTATGTATTAAAAGGTGGCTGTTGCCCTAACCGGATAGTTCAGTTGGTTAGAACATCGTCCCCATATGCCAAAGTTGAGGGTTCGATCCTCAGTCAGGACACATAAAAAAATCAACCAATGATTATTATTTATCAACAATAAATAAGTGGGACAACAAATCAACATTTCTCTCCCTCTCCCTTCCTCTCTCTCTCTCTCAAATCAATGAATTAAAAATAAAAATAAAAGGTGACTGTTTACATTCGCCTTTTAGAGAGTCATAAAATGATTCACCACACACTTTCTTTAAGTGATAAATTACATTAATTTTATTATTGGTCATTGTAGCAATATATTATTAACTTTTTATGAGAAATTATCAATGGTAAACTTGATATCCCCTCTCATGTTGAAAAATGTTTTAAATTTTTTATGTTTAAATTATATTTTTCCTAGATATGAAGTTTTAATTTTAAGATATTTTCCAGAAAAACTGTTAAACATTTTCCATTGTCTTCTAAAATTTTAAATATGTTTGCATCCAAACATATAAATTAAATTAGTCTATTATGATTTTCATCAACGTTATTTTCTTACATTTTTGTATAACAACTACCCTTGCTTTAAAAACTGGATATTGCCAACCATTCTTCGTTATGTAATTTTTAATGATAGTTGAATAATCTATTTTTGAAGTTGAGTTGTTAACTTATATGATGCCCAGTGGTCTTTCAAATAATATATTTCTAATAAATTTTCATTGCCTTTTATGACAATTGGCTTAAACAATTTTGATAATTTATGTTCTGTTAAGAAAAATCCACCTCATTTTTGCTGTCAAATTGTCAGTTTTAGGTAACAGTTTTCTATAATTATTTTAAGCCCTTAAGTACAACTGATAAGTTTATTTTCATATACACATACACATACACATACATATACACATACACATACACATACACATACATATACATATACATATACACATATGCAGAAGATCACTTCTCCCAAAGTGTAAAATCCAGACTCAAATAATCTCAGCTCTCTTATATCATGGTAATATACCTATATCTACCTTGTTAACAGAAAATTAAATCATCCCAGTAGAAAGATATCATCTAAGGCTTCTAGGATTTTTCCCTTTCTTGAAGGCTTTTTAGGCTATTCTAATGATCTTTGCAAGACAAGAATTTAATCAAGCTAATTCTTTGGCTTTTTAAAATTAAGCTTTTTATTTTGAGATAATTGTAGATTCATATGCAATCATAAGAAATAATACAGAGAGATTCCTTATACTCTTCACCCAGTTTCACTTAATGGTGATATCTTGCAAATCTATAGTGCAAAATCACAGTGAGGATACTGCCATTGATACCATCAAATATATAGAATATTTCCATCATCACAGACATCCCTCATGTTGTCCTTCTGCTCCCACGCATAATCCCCTCTCCACCCCCAGCCCAGCCATCTCCAGACCCAGGCAACAGTTACTCTGTTTTCCTTTCAATAATTCTATCATTTTAAGAATTAGTTATTTTAAGTGACCAATTGTAATGTGTAATTTAGAGACTGACTTTTTTCACTAATTCCATGGAGATCTATCCAAACTATTTATATGAACAGTTTGTTCCTAATAATTGCTGAGTGGTAAGTTTATGGTATAATCCTCCCATACTTTGTTTAAGCCATTCGCTCATTGAAAGATTTCTGGGTTTCAATTTTTTGGTGATTATGAGAAAAGCTTCTATAAACATTTGTATACAATTTTTTTGTGTTGATTTAAGTATTTACTTCTTTGGGATAAATGCCCCAGGGTACAGTTGCTGAGTCACATGATTGTTGCATATTTAATTTTATAAGAAATTACTGAACTCTTTTCCTGAGGGGCTGTATCATTTTATATTTCAACGAGCATGTATAAGTAATCCATTTTCTCAGCATACTTATCAACATTTGGTGTTGTCACTTTTTTTAAAGTTGTAACCATTCTGATAGTTGTGTAGTGGAACATCATCGTGGCTTTAAACTGCATTTCCTTAATGGCCATGATGCCGAACAGTTTTCTTTTAACCGTCTGTATAGCCTCTTCCTCTTTGGTGAAATGTCTCCTTATGTCTTAAGCTTCTCCATTCCTGATTGAATTTTTTTTTAACCAGTAAGTTTTGAGAATTTTTCACCTATTCCAGATACTAGTTCTAGAATGTGACTAGCAAATATTGTCTTCCCATATATAGCTATGTTTTCACTGTCTTAACAGGGTCTTTCACAGAACAAATGTTTTTAATTTTGATGAGGCTGAATTTTTCAGTTTTACTTTTATTGATAATGCATTTGGTGTCAAGTCTGAGAACTTGTTACCTAGTCAATATCTAGAAGATTTTTGCCTTTTATTCCAAAAGTTTAAGTTTTATGTTTTACATTCATGTTTTTGATCAATTAGAGTTAATTTTTGATTAAGGTATGATATTTAGGTCAAGGTTGTTGTTGTTGTTATTATTATTATTATTATTATTTTGGCCTATGGGTGTCCAGTTGCACCACATCATTTGTTGGAAAGGCCATCCTTCCTCCAATTAAATTCCTGTTGCCCTTTTGTCAAACGTCAATTGGTCATACCTGTTAGGGGATATTTTCTGGGTTCTGTATTCTTTTTCATTTTTTGATGTGTCAATCCTTGCCAGTGCAGCACTGTCTTGATTTTTAGAGTATACAGCAGCTCTTAATATCAGGTAAAAGGTTTCTTCCCACATGCAGCAGTGTTAAATATAGTCATCACATTGGATATTACACCGCTAGTGCTTATTTATAACTTGAAGTTTGTACCTTTTGACCACCCTCCTCCACATTCCCTTCCTATCCCCTCCTAGCAACACCCACCTCTGGTAACTACAACTCTGATCTCTTTTTTTATGAGTTTTATGTTTGTTTGTTTTCAGATTCCACAGATAAGTGAGGTCATACAGTATCTACTCTTGCCTGTCTGACTTACTTCACTTAGTATAATGCCTTCAAGATCCATAAGCATTGTCACAAATGATAGAATTTCCTGATTTTTTATGGGTGAATAGTATTCCATTGTATATACATATCACCACTTTTTTTACCCATTTATTTGTTTCAATGTCTTGGCTATTGTCAGTAATGCTGCTATGGACATGGGAGTACATTTATCTTTTCAAGTTAAATGTGTGTGTGTGTGTGTGTGTGTGTGTGTGTGTGTGTATCTTTTGGATATATTCCCAGATTTGGAATTGCTAGATCATACATACTGTAGTTACATGTTTAATTTTTTGAGGAACCTCTGTACTGCTTTACATAGTGGCTGCACCCATTTCCAATCCTACCAACAGTGCATAAAGGTTTCTTTTTTTCACATCCATGCCAGAAACTCAAACTCCTTAATATGATATACAAGGCCCTTTATAGCTTGGAATTATTTAATTTTTCTCATTTTCTGCCACCCATTCTCACAAAATGACTCATCTTTCTCTCATCAAGATGTACTTCATCATAATCTTCCTTTTGCCTTGTCATTATTTCTTCCTGGAATGGCATTGTTCTTTGCCTATCTCCCCAACCCACTTTCCTACTCATCTTTCTAAGCTTAATAAAATGTGATTACTTCCTCAGTAAAAGTATTCTTTAGGTGCTATAGGCAATGACATACAGTTCTTATCTTATTCTCTTTGTGTCTGGACCATTTTCCACATTAATTTTATGATATAGTACTTGTTACTAAAATGGTTTATTTGTATGGCTCTAACAGACTGAGGGCTAGGATTTTATCTTAATTTATCTTTGTATATTCATGGTATAGTTCAATGCTTGATATATATTCAGGACTCAAATAAAAAATTAATTAATCAATCATCAATCAATCCATACATTGCCTCAGTCCTCATGGTGAATATCCATCTCTTAATACAACTGTATCAGTAAAGTGTAGAATAACTTAAATTGAATCTTTTGTCTCAGTATTTTTTTCAAACAGTGATGGCAAATAATATTGTTACAGGGTGCGGCCAAGGGGAGGACCCCAAATGGACATTTAAAATGGGGTCCAGAACTCAAGGTGTTCAGAAAATACCAGGATGTCCTACCCCGCGCCCCCAGGTGTGGGTGGGGGAAAGGGACAAATGGAGCAGGCCCATTGAGAGCTGTTTTGCATAGCAACAGCTCTGCAGCCAACCTCTGGGGTGTGGTCATTTAACATATCTATAACCTTTGGCTGGCTACATAGATATGTTAGATAGCTATGGCCATGCTCTGAGCCAGGGGGATGGAAGTAACTTCCCCACCAAGATGTAACTGGGGGGAGGGCAGGTCCCCCGAGTTACAGCGCCTGCGTGAGAGTTTGGAGATGATTGGCTCCATAACATGGAGCCACACCTGCCCAGACCCACGATGGTGACCAGAAAAGCTGGAAAGGACAGCAGATTGAGGGCAGGTGTGGCCAAGTATGGGAGGAGTCGGAAGTGGGGCTGCAGAGGAAGATTGGCGCAGGATTTAAAAGCCCAGGCACGGCAGCCATAGAAGAAGAAGAACCACGCGGACTTGGCTGAGTACAGGGCTCCTGCACCTCTGTGAGAGAGAACCACACGGCTTTCGGCAGAGCAGAGGGCTCTCACAGCCCTGTAGAGGAGTGATCCATGCGGCTTTCGGCAGAGCAGAAGGCTCCCGCAGCCCTGGAAGAGAACCACGCGGTTTTGCCAGAGTGCAGACCCCCGCAGCTCTGGTAGGAGAGGACTGCGTGGCTTTGAGGTGCTTCTTTTGGTCACGCGGCCTGGGAAGCAAGAGAGACTTTGCGTGGAAGAAGGGTGAAAGAACTCTTACCAGTAAGCCATGAGACGGTGCTGCATGGCTTTGGATTAATTGGAGATCCTGCCTGGACGGCGACACAGCTGATGGTGCCAAGAACCGAGAGAGGCCTACCAGCCGAGCACGGATTACTGGGAAGAACCAGACACTGCCTGAGACTGGACTTCTATTTCCTTTCCTGAGATACGGTACCCCAGACTGGGCAAAGGGGGAAGGAAGGACTGAGTGTGTTTGTGGGTGTTTTAAGGGACTTTGGGATTTTGGTAGACATTAGGTCACTACCTTAAGTTTGTATAGCACTAAATAAATGTTTCCTTTCCTTTTCACAAATCTCTGGCATTGAGAGAT
>PVIA01009555.1:0-60158 GCA_004024845.1 Tonatia bakeri
TTATGTTTTTGGTTGGTCAGAAACACTATGTAGCTAATTAAACTCTGTTGATTGTTGAAATACCGTTAATAAATTCTAAAATGTATTTGCATGACAATATAAGTTAACATATTCTAGAAAATAAAAAGTTATAGAAAACTGTCTTTTATTTTTATTCCCATGGTACTCTTAAGAGTTTGCAGCCAATAACAGGAAGACTCTGTATAATGTACTCAAACTCATTCTTTCATTTTGAAGTTTCTGTGTGTGAACATAAAAACATTATTTTAACAAGACCAATAAAATGTTACTATTTTCTATAAAAAGAAAGGTACTATTATATGGTCACTTAAGAAAAAACTTTTATTACTGCTATTATGAAGATTAAAAAACCCTGTCACTGAATATTAACTGCCAGTAAATTTCTTCCGCAAACTGACCTCAAAATTTTAGCTGTCACATTGAATTGTGCTGTTTGAGCCTTGGAAAGAAAAACACAAAGTGGTTTTGTAGAGGTTTTTTGACATAATTAGAAAGCCATTTATATCAATCTGTGTATTATTCTTCCAGGGCAAAATTGGTGGTCTGTAGGAATAAACTTTATTCATTAGTCATTGATGAAAAATTATGCAAGTATATGTTACAACCAAATTTATTCAAGTGTATTCAAATCAAATACTAGTTCGAGACAATTATATTTATTATCTGTGACCAAAAGCCTCATGGAAATCTGCATACTCACTCAGTTATGTTCTTATGTCAAAGACATTGTTAGCCCAATTACTTGCATAGATTAATCAGTATTCATAGTATGTCACCCTACGAGGCAAAAGTTTTCCAATGTGTAATTTTATACCCTATATATTTATGCTGTATTGGTTGATTATGTGGGACATAACAAAATGAGCTTTCTAATCCTCAGTTGATTTGAGATTTATTTTGTCATTATGTGTTGTGGTAGAAATGCTCGTTTGTACAGATTCACATGACTTCATTCCTAGATCGTCCTCTACAAATTGGCCCCAAATGTCCTTCTTTTTCTATTCTTTGTCTAGAGTTTTTTTAAAAAATAGATAGGAAGAAAGTATTAATATGTAGATGGCTAAGCAGTAGATGTCAAACAAAGGTTTGGAATCAGGATATTTAGTAAAGCTTTAGGTGGCCATAACTATTTTCACAAGCTAATTATTCCCTGACATAATTTTTATATGCTCATTGTATAATCTCATACCTTTAGCAGATCATTTTGCAAGAGTTAATGAGGGTAGGAAGCAACTAGAACTTGTTCCCACTGCTGCTGGGAAGGTAAAATGGTGCAGCCACTTTGGAAAGGAGCTTGACAGTTTCTTATAAAGTCAAACATATACTACCCAACAATTCTACTCCTGGAAATTTACTCAATGTATGAGAAAACATGTCCAAATAGAGAATTGTGCAAGAATGTTAATAGCAACTTTCCTCATAACAATCAAAACCTGAAAACAACCCAAATGTCCATCAACAAGCAAACTGAGGTATAACTATGTAATAGAATTCTACCTGGCAATAAAAACAAGCAAATGAATAAATTGAATTTTAACTATATAATGGAATACTAGTTGGCAATAAAATAAAAAGGAACTAAACATGAATGGATCTCACAAACATGTTGAATGACAGGAGCCAGAAACAAAATAGTACATATAATACCATTCCATTTATATAAAGACTACAATAGGCAACACTAATCCATGGTGTTAGAAATTAGAATGGTAATTGCCTCTAGTGGTGGAGTGGTGGTATAGAAATGGTAAAAAAATGAACCCAAAGGAATTTTGCGGGGTGATGGAAATATTCATTATCTTGATTGAGCAGGTAATTGCCCAGATGTACACATTTTCAATACTCATTGAACTGTACACCAATACCTGTGTATTTCACTGTATGTAAATTATAATGCAATATAAAGATCCACATACATAGATATTAAACAGATGGATGAATGAATGAATAAATGAATTAAACTTATGGTCTCTGGATTCAGGAAGTATAGATTTAAATCTTGGCTTTACAACTTCTTGGCTGTGTGTTTCCCTGAAAACTTAATTTAATAGTAGTTAGATATTGTAAAGATAAAGTTAATGTCTTAGGAGCATAGAACAGTGCTAGAATCATAATAATGCTTCAAAATATTTTGTTCTGATATATTTCTCCCTGTGATAAGAAGACTTCAATTGATTGTAAGTTAACATCAATGTTCTGTTCCATATACTATGCTGTGTTTCTAACTAGGTAGAAAGACAATTTATAGGGCAACAGTCATGGCGTGACTTTTTGTTACACAAACAATTATTTTTTATTATGAAAATGAAGGTACTACATGACCATTTGCCATTTTATTGTGTTGAGCTAGATCTGGCCACAATTAACTGTAGTGTTTTAGCTGTTGATGTGGCAGGTGCAAAACTAACATATAAAGTTTGATTGAGGTCATGGAAAAATTTGAACCCACTTATATATTTATATATTTTGTATACTGAATTCCAGTATTCTTAGTTTAAATAAAGAGCCCTATGAATAAAATTCTTAGACTCTTTCACATAATGGGCAGAGAAAAAGCCAGTGGTTTTTACAATTGAAATAGCAGAATTAGTACAAGTGAATACAACTAGCCAGTTCATTTAATATACTGAGTAAAGCTTGCTTTAAAAACCCCATAAAAAAAACTTTAAAAATTTAAGTAATCCTGTCCCAGGATTTATCTGTTGACTGAAAAGGTCTAGGATTTCCTATTAGGAGATAAATCCCCACAGGTATTATGGATGCCTGAGCCAGTCGGACCTAATGCCTTCTATTCAGCACTGCATGTGTAAGCATGAGGCAGCTGTCCTGTCCTCTTGCAGGACAGCTGTAGTCACACTGAATGGCCAGGGAAGAACTGGTTTCCCCTACTGGGGTCATTCATTATTGCCTGTGACCTCTCACTTCTAAGGCCACTAGGAAGTCATTCCTTACATTGTTAGGCCCTTAGGAAAGCAGAAAAGCAATGGACTTACTTAGCAACAATTTACATTTACTGAGTCATAGGAAAGTATTTCTCTTTCTTTATTAAATATAGTCTCATCAGACTCCTTGTTTAAGGCTTCATTCATTTATTTAAGCATATCTAGCTTCCCCCTGTTCTGTTCAGAGATAAGTTATCCACCTCCCCCTTAAAAAAGGTATAGATTTATTGATATGTGTGAAATTCTTGGGTCCATTTATATCAGTCTGTTAATGATATGGAGCTCTGACTGTAATCCCTGTTTGGGTTAGTTAATACCATCCCCTTAGCTGATTATGTGGATTGGAGTCTGTAAAAAAGGGGAACAGTGTAGAGACTGACTTAGCATTTATTCTAATACATTTGAATTTGATATTATACTAAGCACTGAGCATGCTTTATCTGATTAATTTCATTTTCTACACAGTTATTTCTTTAAATAATAACAGGAAATCATTTTTCTTAAGTATAAAGAGTAGTTAGACTTCCATGCCTCTACCCAAGCAAATCTTTTCCTGGTCTTGTGAAGGAGGTCAGTCACTGTAGACCCATAAACTTTTAACGTGTCTACAAAATAAGTCCTACAGAATATGATTTAACTGCAAATTAATTGTCAGTTCTTGAAGTCTTCATATCTATCCATTAATTCTGAGAATGGAGTGAACAATTTATTTCGAATTTAATTTTTAAAGACTCTAAAAAGAAAGGACTATAGTATGACTGAAATAGGAACACCACCTTTAACGATCACAACATTTCATTAAATATAGTATCCGAAGGATCCAGACTCCAGCAAGACTATATTAGTCACCATTATCTTTCTTCACTTGCTGTCAGAAATGTCAGGATCTTCCTGTAAATATTTCTGACACTCCGTAGGCAAAATCCTCATTGGATGCAAATTGAACTATGAGAGAAGGTAATCCTTTTTGCCTTTTAACTGCTTGGAAGTTGTTCAGAAGGCTTTGGCCGAGGCAAAATTTCATCGACGGGCATTGAGGAAGAAATCACTAAGCACTGGCAAAATGGGGAAAATCATCCCATTTTAAAAAGCCTTTGATTAGGCTTTTAAAATGTCAGTTTGACAATGGCAGGGAAATTTATTGTAATATTTCTATACTATTATTCAAAAATGAAATGAGTTTTAATGTTATGCCTCTGGATGAAGCCTCTTATGATGATGACCTTTGAATTAAAAGAGATATGAAAGCAAAATTTACCTTAGAAGGCATCATATAGCTAAAACTGGAATTTGTAAACCAGAATATGATCAAAGAAAACTTTTTTTCCTTAGACATTGAAGTTTAAAATTTTTAGTTTGGTAGTTGAATATTCCCTCTTATTTTCCTGTGTCCTTTGTCTTTTCAGAATTATGAGAGAAACAGTTCTTTCCAATTCTATTTTAGCCTATCTATAAACTGTTGATAGTCAATATAATAATAACTAACAATAATAACTAACTCCTATCAATTTAATCATAGCAGTTGGCTATAAATTATGTTTAGAAAGTTTTACCCTTGCTTTCACATATAACAATCTCCAAAGGTTAAAAAAATGACAATCCTGACTAATAACATGTTTTCTATGTCTCAAATTTATATTATGTACATAGATAAGTAATGGTCTCATTCTTTGCTCCATTGTGTGGGTTGGGGGGAGGCAGGGGATTCTCTTAATGTACACGGGAGAAGAAATGAAAGTTTTCTCCCAGGCTCCATGGAAGCATTCCTGTAGCTGCTTCACTGGTATTGTAGCTAAGACAGGGCTTAGGAATAGGGAAAAGGGCATGTGATGCCACTTGAGGCATAAGTTCCAAGGTCACGGGACCTGACCCAGCGGCAGAGGCTGGCTGTGTGAGTACAGCCTTGGGGTCCCCAAGCATGTTCAGTTTTTGCTTCCAGCCAGAGGGTAGAGCAAAATAATGGCCAGTACTCAGCAGTCAGCTAGCATGCCACCATCCTAAAGATGTGCCAAGAGGTTGTTGGTTCCAGTTCTAGATGCACCAAAGGAAAACCGGTCTCTCGAGTCCCCAACCAGGCCGTAGCTGATACAGGAGCTTAGGGGAGAGGGTGAGGATTCAAATTAGGAACCGAGACCAGTGAGGCTGGCAGCAGGTAAAACTGGTCTGATTAGTCATAAATATGTTAATTATAGTCATGATTGGGCATGAGAGGGTGACAATGACTCTGTTTTGTCTGGTAATTATACTCAGTTTGTAAAGAATCTGTTTTTAGGGACAGAGTATCAAAGAGAAAGTGGCGTAGCTTTCTTTTGCATCAGGCAGGGTTGTGGCAGGTCATACGATGACTCTTAAGCCTTCCAGTGACAGGTGTGGATGGTGCTACCTAAAGGATGCTGGAAAAGAAAAGGGTCCAAGCAAGAAGTTGGGAGATAGGACCCATCACTTTAAAACCTGTGTTCCATAGTGGGACACCGCAGCTACAACAGGAATGTTTCCCTTCTCAGGACTTAAAACTGTCTTGAGCATCTCTTGGGAATTTCTTTCCTTTTTTAAATTAAAAATGTTATTTATTTGTATTATTTTTAATTTGAATTTATTGGGTGTGACATTGGTTAATAAAATTATATTGGTTTTAGGTATACAATCCTGTAACACATCAGTTGTATATTGTATTGTGTGTTCACCACCCTAAGTTAAGTCTCCTGTCACCGTTTTTCCCCCCTTTACCCTCTTCTACTTCCCACCCTCCTTTCCCTCCGGGAAGCAACACACTGTTGTCTGTATCTCAGGTTTTTTTCTTTGCTTAATCTCTTCACCTTTTTCACTCATCCCCCACCCCCTTCTCCTTTGATAGCTATTTCTAGTTTGTTTCCATTTTGTTTGTTCATTAGATCCCAAATATTGTATAAGTGAAATTGTATGGTATTTGTCTTTCTCTGACTGGCTTATTTCACTTAGCATAATACTTGCCAGGTCCATCCATGCTATCATAAAAGGTAAGATTTCCTTTTTTTTTTTTTTAATATATGGTATTCCACCATGTAGATATACCACAGCTTTTTTATCCACTTATCTACTGATGGGCACTTGGGCTGCTTCCAACTCTTGATTAGTGTAAATAATGGTACAATGAACATAGAGGTGCATATACAGGGTCCTGCAGAAGCAACGCCTGCCTAAGTATGGTTGGTAGGGTAATAATATGGGTGTAATGATTTATAGTTCTAACTTTAACATTTCACTTACAATGTCATATGGTGTGCTTGAATATGATATCATTATGTTACAGAATTGCATGCTTATGATTTTGTAATAAAAAGGGCCATTATTTGTGCCAGACCCTGTATTCTTTTGAATTAGTGTTTTGGGTTTCTTTGGATATGTTCCCAGAAGTAGAACTGCTGGTTTAAAGGCAGTACCATTTTTAATTTTTTGAGGTAACTTCATACTGTCTTCCACAGTGGCTGCACCAGTCTGCATTCCCACCAGCAGTACACGAGGGTTCCCTTTTCTCCACATCCTTGCCAACAGTTGTTTATTGGTGATGGCCATTCTAACAGGTGTGAGACGCTATCTCATTGTGATTTTAATTTGCATTTCTCTCATGATTGGTGACATTGAGCATCTTTTCATATGTCTATTGGCCATCTGTATGTCCTTTTTGGACACACAGGTCTATTCAGGTCCTTTGTCCATTTCTTAATTGGATTGTTTGGTTTTCTTGAAGTTGAGTTTTGTAAGTTCCTTATACATTTTAGACATTAAGCCCTTAACAGATGTATTGGCAAATATGTTCTCTCATTTGTGGGTTGTCTTGTTATCCTGTTGGCGGTTTCCTTTACTGTACAAAATTTTTTTAGTTTGATGTAGTCTCACTTGTTTATTTTTTCTTTTGTTTCCCTTGCCCAAGGTGATATATTGGGAAAAATATTGGTACTAGAAATGTCATATATCTTACTGCCTATGTTTTCTTCTAGGATTTTTATGGTTTCAAGTCTAACATTTAAGTCTTTAATACATTTTGAGTTTATTCTTGTATATGTTGTAAGAAGATGGTGGCTAGTTTCATTTTTTCTCAATTGTTTGTTCAATTTTCCCAGCACCATTTATTGAATAGACTATCTTTATCCTATTGTATGTTTTAGCTTCCTGTGTCAAATATTAATGGAGTATAAAGGCATGGGTTAATTTCTGGGCTCTCTATTCTGTTCCATTGATCTATGTTTGCTTTATATGCCAGCACAATGCTGTTTTGATTCTATGGCCTTGTAATATAGTCTGATATCAGGTAGCATGATTCCTTCGACTTTCTTCTTTTTCACAATTGCTGTGGCTATTTCATGGCATTTTGTGGTTCTACATAAATTATTAGAATATTTGTTTTATTTCTGTGAGATATGCCTTAGAATCTTGATAGGAATTGCATTGAATTTATAGATTGCTTTGGGTAGTATGGACACTTTGATTATGTTAATTCTTCCTATGCATGAACATGATATATGCTTCCAATTATCTGTATCTTTTCACTTGCTTTCTTCAGGGTCTTATACTTTTCTGAGTACAGGTCTTTTACATCCTTGGTTAAATTTATTCCTAGGTACTTTAATTTTGAAGTGACTGGGAATGGGATTGTTTTCCTAGATTTCCTTTCTGATAGTTCATTATTGTTGTATAAAAATGCAACTGATTTCTGGCATTTTTTTTTCAGGTCATACTACTTTACAGAATTCATTTATCAGTTACTGTATTATTTTTTCTTTTGTGGAATCCTTAGGGTTCTCTCTGTACAGTATCACATCATTTGCAAATAATAACAATTTTACTTCTTTCCAGTTTGAATGTCTTTTATTTCTTTCTGTTTTCTGATTGCTGTGGCTAGGATTTCCATTACTATGTTGAGTAGGAGTGGTGAAAACAGGCATCCTTGTCTTGTTCAAAACTAAGTGCTTTTAGTTTTTGCTCATTGAGGATGATGTTGGATGTGGGTCTGTCACATATGGCATTTATTTCATTGAGGTATGTTCCTACTATTCCCACTTTTCTGAGAGTTCTTGTTACAAGCAGGTGCTGAGCTTTATCAAATGCTTTTTTGCATCTATGCATATAATAATGTGGTTTTTATCCTTCATTTTGTTTATGTGGTTTATCAAGTTTATTGACTTGCCAATATTGTACCAATCTTGCATCTTTGGAATAAATCCCATTTCTTCTGGTGTATGAACTTTTTAATATATTGCCAAATCTGTTTTGGTAACATTTTGCTGAAGATTTTATTTTAGTTTTATTTTTAAAATATATTTTATTGATTATGCTATCACAGTTGTCCTGTTTTTTCCCCCATTTATTCCCCTCTACCCTGCATTAGCCCTCCCACCCACATTCCCACCCCCTTAGTTCATGTCCATGGGTCATACATACAAGTTCTTTGGCTTCTATATTTCCCATACTGTTCTTAACTTCCCCCTGTCTATTTTATACCTACAACTTATGCTTCTTATTCCCTGTACTTTTTCCCCTATCCCCTCAATCCCCTTCTCCACTGATAACCCTCCATGTGACCTCCATTTCTGTGATTCTCTTTCTGTTCTAGTTGTTTGCTTAGTTTGTTTTTGTTTTTTTAGGTTTGGTTGTTGATAGTTGTAAGTTTGTTTTCATTTTACTGTTCATATTTTTGATCATCTTCTTTTTCTTGGATAAGTCCCTTTGACATTTCATATAATAAGGGATGGACTTCTTTAACTTGATGTTATCTTGGAAGCACTTTATCTGCCCTTCCATTCTAAATGATAGCTTTGCTGGATAGAGTAAACTTAAATGGAGGTCCTTGCTTTTTATGACTTCAAATACTTCTTTCCAGCCCCTTCTTACTTGTAAGGTTTCTTCTGAGAAATCACCTGATAGTTTTATAGGAACTCCTTTGTAGGTAGCTGTTGCCTTTTCTCTTGCTGCTTTTAAGAATCTCTCATCTTATCTTTAATTGTGGGTAATGTAATTATGATGTGCCTTGGTGTGTGCTTCCTTGGGTCCAACTTCTTTAGGACTCTGGGCTTCCTGGACTTCCTGAAAGTCTATTTCCTTTGCCAGATTGGGGAAGTTTTCCTTCATTATTTGTTCAAATAAGTTTTCAATTTCTTGCTCTTCCTCTTCCCCTTCTGGCACCCCTATGCTTTGGATGTTGGAATGTTTAAAGTCATCCCAGAGGTTCATAAGCTTCTCATTTTTTTGAATTCTTCTTTCTTCATTCTGTCTTGGTTGAATGTTTATTTCTTCTTCTGCTCCAAACCATTGATTTGAGTGCTGGTTTCCTTACCTTCACTATTGGTTCCCTGTACATTTTCCTTTATTTTACTTTACATAGTATTCACTTTTCCTTTATTTTGTGACCATACTCCATCATTCCTGTGAGCATCCTGATTACCAGTGTTTTGAACTCTGCATCTGATGGGTTGGGTTCCTCTTCATCACTTACTTGTATTTTTTTCTGGAGCTTTGAAATGTTCTTTCATTTGCCCCAGTTCCCCCCTACCTCTTTTTTTGTCTCCATGCACCCATTATGTATAAGGGGCAGAGCCTTAGGTATTGGCCAGGACACGGCAACCAAAGTCGCTGGTTTGTGACACTGTATGTGGAGGAGGGGTCTGAGAGGAAACAATACCGCTTGCTCTGCTCTCAACCATCTTTCAAACACTTCCTCTGCTCCCAGAAGCAAATTGGGCCTTTCTGGTGCTGATTCCCGTATGGATGGGCTTGGGTATGTTCTAGGACCTTGTAGGTCTCTCCAACGAACTCTTCTGTGAGGCTGGGAGTTTCCCCCACCTCCTCAACCTGCACAGGTTTTTTCAGTCAGAGATTTTGAGGCTTTATTTTCCCATGCAGGAACCCTCGGTTACGCAGTATGTCTCACTCCCCAGTTTTTTCTCCTGGCTTATCCTCACGTAAATGTGGGACCGCCCAGTCCACCAGTTGCCACCTCACCTGCCCCAGTCCTCCAGATACTGCCTTGCCATGTGTCCTCTCCACCCCAGCTGCCCATCTGTGCCCCTTCTACTGGTCTGGATGAACGTCTCTTTGACTCCTTGTTTGTTGGACTTCCATACAGCTTGATTTTCTGGCAGTTCTGGTTGGTTTTTTTTGTTTGTTTGTTTTTAAATTTGTTGTTGTCATTCTTTTGGTTGTGTGAGGAGGCACAATGTATCTACCTACACCTCCATCTTGGCCAGAAGTCATTGTTGAGAATTTTAGCATCTACATATTCATCAGAGATATTGGCCTATAATTTTCTTTATATATAGTGTCTTTATCTGGTTTTGGAAGTAGGATAATGCTGGTGACACTAAATGATCTCGGGAATCTTCCCTCCTCTTGAATTTTTGGAATAGTTTGAGATGGGTAGGTGTTTTCTTCGCATGTTTGGTAAAATTCACCTGTGAAGCCATTGTTCCAGGACTTTTGTTTTTTGGAACTTTTTTTGATTACTCTTTTAATTCCACTAGTTGTAATCTGTCTATTTAGATTCTCTGATTCTTCTTGACTCGGTTTTGGAAGATTGTATTTTTCTAGGAATTTATTCATTATGTCCAGATTGTTCAATTTGTGGACATATAATTGTTCATAATATCTTCTTACAATCCTTTGTATTTCTCTGTGTCAGTTGTTACTTCTTTTCTTTCATGTCTAATTGTATTTATTTAGGTCCTTTCTCTTTTTTGGCTGATGAATCTGGTTAAAGGTTTGTTAATCTTGTTTATCTTTTCAAATAACCAGCTATTGGTCTCATTTATCTTTTATGTTGTCTTTTTAGACTTTCTTTTGTTCATTTCTGCTCTAATTTTTATTATTTCCTTTCTTCTACTCACTTTGGGCTTTGCTTGTTGTTCTTTGTTTGTGTTCCAGTTCTTTAAGTATAAAATTAGATTGTTCATTTGAAATTTTTCTTGTTTTTTTGAGGTGGGCCTCTAACTCTATGAATTTCTCCCTTAAGATTGCTTTTGCTCTTTCCATTAGATTTTGGGATGTTTTGTTTCATTTTCATGCATTTCAAGATAATCTTTTGATTTCTTCCTTGATCTCATTGTTATCCCATTCATTGTTTTGTAACATGATATTCAGCTTTGATGTCTTTGTGTGTTTTTCAGTTTTTTCTTGTGATTAATTTCTAGTTTCATAGCATTATGGTCAGAGAAGATGCTTGATATGATTTCAGTCTTCTTAAATTTAATGAGACTTGTCTTGTATCCTAATATGTAGTATATTCTGGAAAATGTGCACTTGAAAAGTATGTATATCCTGCTTCTTTGGTGTGAAATCCTCTGAAGGTATCAGTTAAATCCATCTGATGTAGAGTGTCATTTAAGACCATGGTTTCCTTGTTAATTTTCTGTCTGGATGATCTATTTATTGATGTCAATGGAGTGTTAAAATCCCGTACTGTTACTATACTACTGTCAATCTCTTCCTTTATATACACCAAGATTTTCTTTACACATTTAGGTGCTCCTATTTTGGGAGCATAAATGTTTACAAGATTTATATTTTCTTGTTAGTTCCTCCCTTTATTGTTATGTAGTGTCCTTTTTTGTCTATTACTATCACCTTTGTTTTAAGGTCTATTTTGTCAGATATAAAAATTGCTACCCAGCTTTTTTTTATTCCTAGCTTTTTAAATTTCCATTTGCATGAAATATCTTTTTCCACCCCTTTACTTTTATTCTTTGTGTATCTGTCATTCTGAGATGGGTTTCTTATAGATGGCATAAATATTGGTCTTGTTTTCTTATTCTTTCAGCTACTCTATGTCTTCTGATTGAAGCATTTAAGCCATTTATATTTAAAGTGGTTATTGATAGGTATGTATTTATTGATTTTTTCCCTTTAACCATGTTTCATGTTTTTTTTTTTTTCATATTCTTCTACTTCTTAAAGCAGCCCCCTTAACATTTCTTGCAATACTGGTTTGGTGGTAACAAATTCCTTTTGCTTTTTCTTGTCTGAGAAGCTCTTTACTTCTTGAATATTAAATGATAGCCTTGCTTGTTAAAGTAGTCTTGGTTGCAGGCCCTAGCTTTTCATCATTTTGGATATTCCATGCCAATTTCTTTGGGTCTAATATATTTCTGTTGAGAAATCAGCTGACAGTTATGGGGCTCCCTTGTAGGTAACTAATTGTTTTTCTCTTATATCTTTTAAGATTCTTTCTTTGTCTTTAACCTTTGCCATTTTCATTATGATATGTCTTATTGTGGGCCTCTTTGTGTTCATCTTGTTTAGGACTCTGCTTCCTACACTTGTGTGTCTCTTTCCTTCACCAGGTATGAGAAATTTTCAGTCATTATTTCTTCAAACAGGTTCTTGATAACTTGCTCTCTCTGCTCTCCTTCTGGTACTCCATATGATATAGATGTTGTTATGCTTTATGTTGTCCCAAAGGTCCCTTAATTATCTTAATTTTTTAATTTTTGTTTTCTTTTTGTTGTTCTGCTTGGGTGTTTTTTGTTGTTGTTGTTGTCGTCGTCTTCCAAATCACTAATTTGACCTTTCGCTTCTTCCAACCTATTCTTTATTCTTCCAGTGTATTCTTAATGTCAGATATTGTATTCTTTATTTCTGAGTCATCCTTTTTTGGTCTCTATGTCCTTTTTAATGTTGTTAAATTTCTTACAAAGTTCCTTGAGCATCCTTATAACCATTACTTTGAATTCCATATTTGATAAATTGCTTCCCTCCATTTCATTTATCTCTTTTTCTGGAGAGTTCTTTAGTTGTTTCATTCAGGGCCTGTTTCTTTGTTTTTCTATTTCAGGTGCTTCTTTGTGTTTGTTTCTATGTTTTATGTAGAACTATTATGACTCCCAGTCTTCATGAGGTGGCTCTACGTAGTAGGTGTCCTGTGGGGTCCAGTGGTGCAGTTCCTTGATCACCTGAGCTGAGTGCTGCAGGAATGTCCCTTGCGTGACTTATGTGGGCCTTCCTGTTGTAACTGAGTCTTGATTGCTACTGGCCTCTGTGTGAATGAGATCAACCCTCTGGCTGGTTGACTGTGAGGCTCAGCCATGAGTATGGCATGTGAGCTGCTGTGCAAGTGCTGATCACACAAAGTGGAATTCACCTCAGTGGTGTTCAGTTCCTGCCAAGATCCCCATTTGGATATGCTGCTTGTGAAGTATGTTGGATCCTGCTCTGATGTTGTCTGAATCTTGTCACTAAGTATGTTGTTTCTGGACATCTTAGGAGGGACCCTAGTGCAGGCCAATGTCAGACACAGTCTGTGTCTGGCCTTCAGGCAATCCGTTTGTAGCTACAAGTGATCTACAGTTTGTGGCTGTCTTTGCTGGGCTTGGGTCCACATGGGAAGGACCACGCTGTACAACAAAGCTGTGTTTTACTAGCAGTGGGCCCAGGGGCAGGGCAGCAAAATTCACAAGGCACCCTGAGATCTGCCTATGACAGCCTTCTTGGGCTGGCTGCTTGAAAGGCTCAGTCACTGAAAGTGCATCTGGTGGATTTGGAAGGATGGGCCTAGTGGATCTTCCATGATGGGGAGGTACCTGTTAAGCTTCAGGGAAGGTGGTGGGTGTTGCCCCAGCCCCAGAAGACATGACTCAGTATGTCCTGAATTTTGCCCTGACCTTAGCAGTGTAGAACCACTGGGAGTCTGATGGGTGGGGCCTAAGGGGCCTAGAGAGTGGGTCTGCTGGAAGCTGGGATGCTCATTCTATTGGATCTCTCATGAGGGGGAAGCACCAGTCAAGTTCACAGGAAAAGTGGAATGGCCTCACCCCAAAGGCAGACAACACAGTCATTGACACTCCCTGAGTCTGCCCAGTGCTGTACAGTCTGGACAATGTTGCTGACTCCTCAGCAGGATCTAAGTTCCTCAGAGTAGGGGGAGAGGGAGTCGGGAAGGTGGGGCAATTATTTTCCCCTAGGCTGAAGCCACAGAGAAGGAGTGGTTCACCCTATAAAGATAGCATCTGCAGTCTTGCAGAATGACTCAGTACAAGGATCCCAGTGGCTGTCTCTTAGATCTCTGCCCAAAGCCTTGAACCCCACACTCTCCTCATACAGCTTTAGTCTGCTCTTCTCTCCCTCCACCAAATCCCAGGTTGAGTGTCTGTGAATGAAATTTTGTGTGTTGGCCATTTAAGAGCTTGTCTAGTGGTCTCCTGTCTCTTTCTTCTGGACAGAAACCCCACTACTTTTCAGCTCTGCTGCTGTAGGCTGGGAGCCTGGCTTGGGGTTTAGGTAGGCCCCCTGCTTTTCAGGAGGAATCCCCAGCAGCTGAGATATCTCCTTGGAACCTTAGTCATTGCCCATAGGAGGAGGGTCAGCCTTTTTTGCATCTCCTCCCTTCCTATTAGTTTTGATGTGGCTTCTTGTGTAAATCATTGGCTATAAGACCCCTTTTCAGTTAGTCTTCACTTGGTTATGCACAGGATGATTGTTTTTTAATTCAGTTGTAATTTCAAGTTGGTTCTGGGAGGAGGTGAGTATAGCTTCCATGTACTCTGCTGCCATCTTAAAATTCAGATTTTTTTTCTTTATGTTTTAGCTGTTGGTTACATTTTAGATGTTTTCTACTGAAACTGGGAACCTGTAGTTTAAACAAACAAAAAAATATGTTAAGACTTGAAGACTAGTTTTTTTCTCTCTTACAGAATCTGTCTTGCAGCTTGTAGGACAGGATAGAGAGAGCAGGAAAAGGTCCCTAAGTAGAGAAGATAGATGCCTTTTTCTGCAAGAAGGATCTTGTAATTTTGCCAAGGACAAAGAGGAGTGTGGAAATATGGACACACTTCAATTACAATGAATAAATACTCATTAAAACATTTTATCTCATATCAGTATTTCCTCAACTACTTTCGAGTTGGTTGAGCATGGCTGAGCATGACACAGGGCGTGAAGTATGAGACCACAAAATGCATATGGGCTCATGAAATTAAAATACAGCTTTATGTTTCTTACCTGTCTTTGGGGAATAATTTGCTACCCCAGTAAACAATAAGTATATTTATGTGACATTTAAACTGAGTGTAATATAGGAATTTCCTAGTTGTTCTTTTACTCTCCAGATGGCTATTAACTGTGCAACTCTGAAATGTTTTACATAGTAATAGTTGGGACAATTGAATGATTAATTGAATGGTAAAGTTTATCTCATTGAAACTTGGTGCTCTGTCTCGTAGAGAGAAAAGGAGACATATTTGGCTCTAGTAAAACCTGCCACAAGATATTCTTGGTGGGGGAAACAAAGAACACTGGAAGGAAGTCTGTGCCATGGATGGGACTCGGGGTCTCAGGGGCTCAGCTCACAGTGAATGCCCCCCAGGCAGAGGCTTTCATGTTCACACGCGTCAAACTCATCTCAAATGTGGGCCAACAAAAAGAAAGTGATGAAAGATTAATTATTTATAAATATACAAAAATACACCAACATGAAATACTGTCAGATTTTTTTTCTTTGAAGGTACGTACCCCTTTGAGGAAACATGCTGACATACTCAACAAATTCACTCCAATAGCTGTTTTGAAATTCTAAGAGAAAACATACACTGTAGCTCTCTATTTTCATCAGGGTTTAAGTGCATATAGTTTCTTGGTTTCTGAAGGTTGACACTGATAGGATTGGTCTTCTTTTCAAGCCTTCATTTAAAGATTCATGGGTATGGTTCTTCTAATCCTTCTCTAGACATATTTCAGTCATAATAAGTTGTGGCTTTTTTGTCATTTATTCCAGCTGACTCTCAATAAAGTGGTATTCTCAGATATTTTCCAGTTTGGCCTCAAGCCTAGATATAACAATAGTAATAACAATAATAGTAATCGTTATTATAAAATTTGAGCCTTGGAACATGCCAGGGATCTTGTGTTTTTAAAAAATTTAATCTCATTTTACCTTATCCTCAAAATAGTCTTGCAGGATTTATTTCTCCTAATTTTTCAATTGAGGAACCCATGATTTACAGAGGGTAAATAACTTTCCCAAGATCTTATAGCTAGCAAGAGATATAGCCTTTGATACCTGAACACTGACTCGTTTTTCCTCACCTACCCAAGCCACTGAATACATTGAGAAGGAAACACAAGATCCGCAAATGCAAATGTATCTTGCACACTCCCTGACCGTCTTGGAACATTTCTCTGTTCAGTAGAGTCAGCCACCTCTGTGTTGTCAAACTTCTTGCCTTGTGTCCTGCCCTCTCACTGTAAACAGATGACTTTGTCTCTTACTGAAAAGAGAAATTAATCAGAGAGAACTCCCTTGAATTTTTTGAACCTTCATGGCTCACCATATCAGCACACATTCTCTTTTCTCCCCTCTGGTTACAGTAAAAAATGTGTCCCTCCTCCTGTGGCAGCCAACCCTCAGTCTTCTCTTTTACCTGCTAGGACCATAACACCACCACGCATCCTTTGTATCTCCTGTATAGTAAATGAGAAGTAGGCATAACAATTTTTCTTAGCTCTTAAACTCATCATGAGGATCAAATTAGGATGTATACAAAAACGTGTCTGACGTATAACTAACACTGGTTGAAAGATGAAGATGGGAAAGATGATCCTACTCTCCAGTCACCCTTTCCTTCACTGGAAACTGTGATCTCTACTCCATGTCCAGCTTCTCTTGGGAAAAAACGTTGGCAAGAGGATAACAGTAGAAAAAAAGTTTTAAGTACAACAAAATGTCTGTGTGTGCTTTGGGAATGGTGGTGGTTTTAAAGAAGGAGGGTGCTTAGCGAGTTGAGAAACAGGTTTAATGTTCTTCCATCGTTGCAAAAAATAATATCATATAAAATGTCTGAGTGGGTGTTCTGTGAGCTAATATTATTATGCCAAGGAATTGTAGAAAGATTTCAGATCCCTGAATGTTGTTTTTCCTCTGGATTTGCTTTTCTATTCTTTCAAAGCTCCCTAGCCTATGAATTCACATGCTAGTTTGATCATTTCAAGAGGACACTGTGAAATTTCTATTGGGGGCATCTTTCCGGAGCCACATAATTCTAATGAAGTTCAGTGTGGAGACAGTTATGTGGAAATTTCTTCTCTCCCAGTTATTTAAATAATTTATTTACAGTAAGTAGTAATAAACCAAATGCACTTTTATGAAAGGCTTTGACTTTTTAAGTAATATTATTTGCAAGTTTCCTTTTTGCTCATTTCCTCATTCCAGGCCAAATTATGTTTTCATTCCATATCTATAATTCTCTTTCTCCATTTGATTTCTGTTTTTAAAATATTCTTAAAAGGTATTGTTGATGTGTTTATAATATTGGCACAATCCACCACTAGGATATTTAATAAAAAACTTTTTTTTTTTTGCTATCACTTAAGTGAAACTCCAGGTCACCAAAATGACCTGAATCAGAGTTAGGAAGAGTATGTTTGGTGGGAGAATAAATGTGAAATCATCGAGTTCAGTCGCTGAATGTTAGTAATTTGTAAAGTGAGGATGCACGTTGAGTGATTGTCTTCTCCACCAGTGACCCCAGTGGCTGCAGACAGAGCGTACTGTCACTGCCGGGCCCCCAGGCAACCTTCCACCTGCCTCCCATCCGAAGAGTGTGAGCCCCAGTAACATAGGACGTGTAAAATGTAGTTCCATACTCAAACAAAAAACCCTGTAACACCAGTATTTTAGAAACATATTTAGGATCATTTTCTAATGAATTCATAGTTAGACACAGACTTATCTTTTGATCTTAAAAATCATTTAAAATACAACCATTTTTCTTTTAGTATAATAACAGTAGGAGCAATTTAACCTTTTTGTTGCATAATCTTAACTGCTTCTCATTCATCTTCTTAAACATAAACGATAGAGTATAATAAAAAGCATTGTTGTATAAGATAAACAAATAAAGTCTGACTTAAAAGACATGTATTTGAAATGAAGCAGCTATGGGTTTCTGCCCTAAGTGAAGGTATTCTTTAAATTATAATATATACAATTTGATGGTGATATTGGGATGTTGGACTAAAGATGCAGCAGCAAGCAGAGACATATGTAAGGAAGGCTTTGTGGCCAGTTTCCTGC
The DNA here is from genome assembly GCA_004024845.1 of Tonatia bakeri. NCBI lineage: Eukaryota > Metazoa > Chordata > Mammalia > Chiroptera > Phyllostomidae > Tonatia > Tonatia bakeri. Next base: position 17,995 of record PVIA01009555.1, read on the forward strand.
AGCCTTCGGGTATCAGTACATGGGCAATTTCACTGTGATGAAGGGTTTCGTTCTCAGCTTTGCACATGCAGAAACTCACTCTGATTGAACTCAGATGAACTGACTGACAAAAACTGAATTCAAAATCTACTGATCTGTAAACCAGCATAAAAATTTCCTAATTTTTAGTAATAAAATGTTCATGTTATCTCTTCAGAACACCACCTTCCTGGTGGCAGGCAGGACGTAGGCAAGAGAACTTGGTAAAGAGGAAATGTTTCTTCATTTAAAAAATACATTAGAACATTTTTTGTTTTTTAAACCTCTCGCTATTTGTTTTTATTATTGTCTTTCTTGCTATATACACACATAAATATGTATATAAATTTTTTTCTAAGCCATTTGAGTTAGGTTATATATATTATGACCTTTTAGTCCCTTAGTACTTCCATTTATATTTCCTAAGAACAGGGGTATTCTCTTACATAATCTTTTTTTAAAGATTTTATTTATTTATTTTTAGAGAGAGGGGAAGGGAAGGAGAAGGGGAGAGAAACGTAAATGTGTGGTTGCCTCTCACGCCCCTTGCCCTGCACTGGGGACCTGGCCCACAACCTAGGCATGTGCCCTGACTGGGAATCAAACCGGTGACCCTTTGGTTCACAGGCCCACACTCAATGCACTGAGCCACACCAGCCAGGGCTCTCTTACATAATCTTAAGACAGTTATCAAATTCAAAATATTTAGCATTGATATAATACTTTACTTTCATACTCCATTTTTGTCACATCCCAATAGTAAACTTGTTAATGACTTTTTTCTCCTTCAGTAAATAAAGAATTATATATTGCATTGAGTCGTCATGTTTCTTTAGTGTCTGTTCATCTGAAAGCATTCTCCAACCTTTCTTTGTCCTTTATGACATTGACATTTTGTATGAATACAAGACAATCCTCTCTCCCTCCCTCGTATCCTCCCTCCCTCCTTTCCTTCCTTCCTATTTCCCCTTGGAACTCATCAGCAATCTGTGGGGAGACACTTTAAGACCATTCTTTGCTCCTCATTCAACTCCCCACCCTCCATTTAAATGCCATACATTGATGACTCTCTCCTGAATAGTTTTCAGGTTGCGGTGATTTTAAATTGAGAGGTTGCTTATGGAGTGGGATAGTTCTTATGATAGATGCTTTATCCAAGTCGTGATAGACCCAATGAATCTCCCTCACCCCCAAGAGCAGGTAAGTGGTGTCTCGTTCCCCTGCACAGCACTGGATAAACATTGCTGACATTTGTTTCTTTCAGCTTCTGTTTTCTATGCTCCAGGCTAGTCATCCTCTTTCTGTTCACTCTTTTTATAGAAAGATTGAAATGTGCTTACTTGGTTTTCTTTTCTTTCTTTTTTTCCCCTTGCTATCTACAAACACATTTCAGAACTGTCTTCCTGTAATTATATGCAGATGCAATTCACTGGAGTTTTACTTGTTTCCAAACACTTAAATCACATGTTTAGAAATGGTTCTTTACTTAATTCTTAGAATAGTCTCACCTGGATTTTGCTAAATTCAACTTAAAAGAAAAAAACAAAAAATTAAAAAAATCTAAAATGAAAAAGAGAACTTTCACTTCTCAAAGCTTTTTAGATTTTTTAATTGTGCCCAGTAATTGTGGACCTGTAAAAATAAAAGCAAACACACATGTTTTGGCCTGTAGGTTTGCTGTATTGAGTGACCAGGCTCCTGAAGAGCTGTCACCTTCACCACATAAAAAACGAATGGTAAAAATGGTGATTTTCAAAATGTTGTACATCACAGGCAAGCACCGTCTTTTGAATATGACTTGTGACATTGTGTGAATGGTGCATCTGATTGTCCTATGATGGACACTGCCACATATCATTTGTCCTCTGAGTTCAGTGGTACCTGTAAACATGAAGTTCATGTTCTGCTTTATGGTAGAGCTGTAAGATGAAAATGTATATTATTCATTCCAGAGCACCATCTCCTATATGAGAATAATAAGGACCATGTGTCAGATCCAAATTCCCCTCAGACGAGATCAGATATATTAAGTTAAAAAAGAATTTAATAGACTTGAAGTGATACTTATGCATTCATGTTCATAACAGCATTATTTACCGTAGCCAAAAGATAGAAGCAATCCAAATGTCCATCGACAGATGAATGGATAAATGAAACATGGTGGATATATACAATGGAATATTATTTAACCTTTAAAAGGAAGGAAATCCTGTCCCATGTTACAACATAAATAGACATTTAAAAATAAAATTTAAAGGGCAATTTATGGAGCTTGATTTCTACAAAATATAGTTGATCTTCATTATTTGTGAATTTGTTATTTGCAAATTTGCCTATTTGCTAACATTTATTTGTAACTTCAAAAATCAATTCTCATAACTAATTTCTAGTCACTCACAGACATGCAGGGTGGTAAAAAAATTTGAGTCACCATAAGTACACATTCCCAGCTGAGGCTAAACAGGCAAAGCTTTACCTTCTTGTTTCAGTTCTCATGCCGTGACCAAGTGCCCTTTCTGCAGCTTACTTAGCCCTACATTTTTCATAGATTTGTGCTTTTTGTTGGTGATTTCAATGTTTAAAATGATCCCTTACATGGCGTTAAAGTGCTGCCTCATGCTCCTAAGCACAAGAAAACCGTGATGTGTCATAGGGAGAAAATGGGTAAGTTAGACAAACTTCCTTCAGGCAGGAGTTATAATGTGATTGGCCTTGAGGTCAATGTTAATAAATCAATAATGCAGTATGTCCAAAAAAAAGGAAGATAAAATGTGCCGATCTAGATGGGAGACCACTCTGGAAAGTGCTAAAGTAACATCTACAGTGAGTGCTCAAGCTATGGAAAAGAAGGAAAAGCCTTTACATTTGAGGATTTATGAGATGACAACTGATTTTTTCAAAAGTACGTTGAACAGCACTTTCATAAGTCTGAAAGCCAAAGACATTTACAGTCACATTGCTCGGGGTCAAGAAAACATTAAACCCTTCTGGGATAGTGTTTTATTATAAAGACACACTGTATATAATTAAATTTTTATAGGGGAGATATAGTAAATGTGGTTTCTTTAAACAGAAACACACAAAAATCAAGGTTATATTCTATAAATTGATGAAAATGTTGTGATCAGAGACTCATGAAAACCTATTCTCAATTTCCTTTAGGAGTTAACTTAGCATTTGTAGAAAGTTTATAAAACATAACTGCCACAAGTCATGAGAAGTAACTGTAGAAATATTCTGACTTTATAGTGATTTTTATTTACTTATTTTTATTATTCTTTATTGTTGTTCAAGTAGTTGTTTCCATTTCCCCCCAACCACTCTCCCCAACCCCTGCCATCCCCACTCCCCACCCTTGATCCTACCCCTCTTTAGTTTTTTCCATGTGTTCTTTATACACATTCCTGAAAACCCCTCCCCACTTTTCCCACCATTATCCCCTCCCACCTCCCCTCTGGTTACTGTCAATGATACCTCAGACAAGGGTTTGATCTCCAAAATACATAAAGGACTCACATGACTACACTCCAGTAAGACAAGCAATCCAATTAAAAAATGGACAGAGGACCTGAACTGACACTTCTCCAAGGAGGACATACAGAGGCCCCAGACATATGAAAGGATGCTCAGCATCACTTTCTGTCAGCATTGCTAGCCATCAGAGAGATGCAAATTAAAACCACAATGAGATACCACTTCATACCGGTGAGAATGTAGTGATTTTTACACGGTGTTCCAAGGACACTTGTTGGAGTTGAAGGACGGCTGAATGATTGAGCAGTATTCTTAAGGGAAGGTCCATGAGTTATTGTCTGCCTTCTCTAATAGCAGCTGTATGTGTTTTCTATTTCATATATACAAGTTCCGAGAAAAATTTCATTTAAAGAAAATATAAAGTGTTTCTTAATTAAAAATGTAAGGACCACTGGAATTGAATATCTCTTAAATATAGGAACTATTTTAATCCTGACACTCTGGACTTTATAATTCTCTTAAATAGGTTAATATCCACTTGAGATAACTTGTTTCCCAATTATCACCTAAAAAGATTTTCTTTTAAGTGATGAATGATTGCTACCTTTTAAAATTCTTTTATTTGCATGCAAAAAGTCAAATGTCTCATTGCATCAAACATGTTTGGCATGTGGAATTCTCAGCACAAGCAACTACTTTCTAATTACCCTGATGGTGATGAGTCTCAATAGAGAAGTGTTTTGATATCAGTGTTTGAGGATATTAGAGCAGCTGTCAGGTGGAAATGGGTTTGTATTCTGCCAAGGAATTCTAAAGTCAAGCCATACAAGCTAAGCCATTAAGATCCCTGACTCTCAAAGCAAAATCATTCCACACAATAATAAGGAATACTAATTAATAATATTAACTAAAAACTAAAATTTTATTTTCTCCTAACATAGATGACCCATATTATTCTTTTTTTCCTATTTTAACTTACTGCCTCTAACTTTTTCCATGTCTCATTAATTGATGATTTACTCCAGGTGAAACCCAATGATTAGCTAAAGGCTTATTTTAATAGTTGGTTTAAAGTACTTTTCAATTAAGTGATGTAGAAAATCATATTTTTTTACAGCTTTACATGGAGTGCAAAATAATCAGAACTGGCATCAACCTAGTTGTTAATTGTGTTGTGTATGATGAAAAGATAATTCAGTCTCTGGCTTTTTGGCCCTTATAGGGAAGAAACTAGATGAAAAGAATTAAAGTTTTACAAATTTTCTTTTCTTTTATGCATTTTAAGTTGATTTTAGAAAAAGGAAGGTTGAGGGGGAGAGAGAGGAGGAGACTGAGAAATATCCCTGTGAGAGAGAAACATGGGTCAGTTGCCTCCCATAGGGGCCCTGACTGGGAATTGAACCCGCATCCTCAGTATATGTCCTGACTGGGAATCAAACCACAATCTTTTGGTGTATGGTGCAACACTCTAACTAGCTGTGCCAGCCGGCCAGGGCATCTTTTATGCATTTTTAAAAATCAACACCTGGCTTACATTTTTGGGGAAGCTTGTGATGGACAATGATATTATATTACAGAGAATCTTCTGATAAAAAAAGAAATACATCATAGAAAATAAAATGTAGGTTTCCTTGAGGTAAAAGATAAAAACAAATAATGCATTTCTACTTTTATTTTGAAATTAGTCACCTATTTGGAAAAGACGGTATGTTATAAGAGAAAGAGAAAAAAGAGGAAGCTTTTTATGTATATTTTACCTGAAGGGAAGTAATACTGAAACGACCTTTTGTTCATCTTGCTTCCTCTCAATACTACTGCAATTTATAATATATTATGGCATTATCTTATTTGGTGTTTATTATTATGGTCAATACATTCTACTGGCTAAAATGGCTCAGTCTCTAATCTTTGCTTAAGATGATGGTTATAAGAAGAAGGATTATTTGCAGTATAAATAAAGCTTTACCACTCATTTCAAAATCCATTCTGAATTTTAGTTCTGAGTTCCTGTTTTATCAGGACGAATGTGTTTGAAACTGTTTTCATATACAGGCTGTGTGGTGAGTTCGTTAAGGAGAACTAATTGAAGAACTGGTATTGAAACCATGCATTTTTCTAGTTCACCACAGTGCTTGCTGCTTAAGGTGTGAAAAACATTTTTTTGGCTTCTTAGTAGAAAATAAAAAGAATTATACTAAAATGGAAATGAAGATTTTGAATGAATAAAGGCATTACTGAGGTTATACCTTCAGCTATAATCCTGGAAACAGTCCTCTGGTTTCCTAATCAATGTTTCAGAACTGTTCTGCTTCCCAGTGCAGGTGGGAAAGAAAGGTGCACCTGGCTCAGGCGCCTGGGACTGTGCCGTGTTTCATAATGAATAAACAGTGTTTGGTTGGGCATTTAAGAGAATTTTTTAAGTGAACCCACTACACGATGAGGCCAATTTTGTGTGCCCTCAACATTTTTTTAGATCACAAATCTTTGAAATGATGCATTTGAGATAAATAATTTCAGGAGACATCCTGAGCAAAATTTTCAGGAGATTATGAAAGTACTTTAAGAAGAGTATGGAATTGTTATAGGAGAAAAGAGTGTTGGATATTTCTGATTTGACTAATTATTTAACTTGAAACACTACATGCAAGAGGGTGGTGTTTGTCAAATCCTGTAATAGTGTTTCAGGTAGGGATACGGGAAAGTTTTCTGGCCCTCAGACCCATGTTCTCTACTTTAACTTGGCTTATCACTTATTTCAAATACACACCTTGGTTTTATTATATTTTCTTTCAATCAGATTTTACAGAAATAATTTGGCCATCAGATGAACCTTTGGAATATCATTGTCGTAGAATGGTGTATTTCAGAGGATTGTAACTCATCTTTTATTGTAGTCTATCCTACTTAATATCAAGTAGAATTCCTGCTCCTGACTGTTTCTGTTGTATAACATGTTTATCTAAAGAAATGTCACCAAGCAACATCAACTATCACTTTTCCCTTATGGCCTGAGCTCCTTTACAGAAATGTATTAGTTTTTCATTGCTGCTATGACAAGTTGCCACAAACTTAGTGTCTTAAACAATACAACTTTAATCTTAAATCTTTTATTATTATAAACTGAAACACTGTTATCTTATGGTTCCTGAGATGAGAAGTCTGGCACAAGTTTCACTGAGCTAAAATCATGTGTTGGGTGGACTGTGTTCCTTTCTGGAGGATCACGAAAAGCCAAGATTTCCTTGGCTTTTCCAGCTTCTAGAGGACACCCTGCATTCCCTGGTTCACGGTCCCCTTTCTCCACAGCCAGAGACATTGCATCTCATTGACCATTCTTGGAGAGTCATACCTTCCTCTGACTTTCTTCTGCTTCCCTCTCACACATTTAAGAACACTTGTGATGAATTGGGACTGCTGAGATAATCCATGGCAGTCCTCATCTCAATATTCTTAACTGAATCACATCTGCAAAATACCTTTTGCCATATAGGGCAAAATATTCACAGGTTCCAGAGATTAGAACAAGGTTCTCTTTAGGGGGCCATTGTTCTGCCTTCCACAGGGATGTTACCCACGCCGTCACTGCACCTCTTACATTATCAACCCTCACCTCTGGTGTCTCTTCTTGTTTATGGTCCCTTAAAATGACAATGAACCAGGCCACACCAAGCTGAAGTTGCTCTGCTGAAATAGGGAGTGCCACTTTTCCCATTCTTTTGTTGGTTTAGTTCTTATTTTCCATCCGTTCTTGTTATGGTTGACGTTAAGTCCCCGAGGACACTTCTCAGCGGTGGTGATCATACTAAAATCCTATTGTTAGTTTATTGGACACATGGCTCTTTTTTGACCTTGACACTTTCAGTAAAGGAGTTTATATCTATAAAAGCATGGAGAAGAAACTGAGAGGTGGATTGAAGGGGAGCTGGATAATTATCTAACAGCATTTCAGTATGTCACCATTACTACAAAGTAATTTGCCAAATAAAAATTCCCTGTGTAAGGGATGTCTTTCATAATCAAATAATCTCCAGTGATCCTGCTGTGACTTCATCTTAGAAATCCATGGTGCAGTTTAGGAGGTAAGAAGTCAGTATAGAACCATCAGTACAGGACAGATTCTGAAGCTGTGTGAATATTAATGAGTTACCTAACCTCTCTGTCTCAGTTTTCTCATCTGTAAACACAAGGAGAAAGAAAATTACTTGTCTCACAGGATTATTATGAGAACTGAATGAGTTAGCATTCGTAAAATCTTTTGAATGGCAAATATTATATACTGCTTTATAAAGATGTGCAAAATAAAATGAAAACAAAGGCTCTGAGAAAACCTACTATAAAGTAGTCTAACTTTGTTTATCTTAAAATTTCCCAGTTCTGTCTGAGAACGGGACACTCTTCCCCCACAAATAATATCTATTCACATTCCACAAATAGAATTTTCAACAGAAATTCCTTTGGAAAGTACTGATAAAATAACAATTTGCTTTTTGTGTAGTTTAAAATTGCTGTGAACATACTTTCCGATGGTATTTATACTGTGTGTAAGGAGGTGCATTGGATGATGACATTGTACCGTGAGGAAGAGGGTAGCGCCTCTCCTGCAGCTATCACACTGCATTTGTTTAGTCAGTTCTGCACAAATTTTTGTTAAATATGTGAAAAACAGAAAGGAAAGAGACTCTTTTATTAAAGCTCTAAAGTTATTGCATACTAACCATTTACCTTATACCTATTTTTTCTAATTAGGAATAGATATTTTTAAACAGCGAAAACTTTATTACTCACATATTGTGATTTTATAAACAATTTTGATTTGTTGATTTGGCTTACAGTTTCTTTCATTTCTTGTTTCTTATATGAAGGAGATAGACAACTAAAATATACCAGTTATCACATGCAAATCACAAAGTGAAGCCTGTAAACAGAGATTAGAATGGGTTTGTTACTCCACATTAGAGTCAGCAGACAAGCAGCTCTACGTTCCAGTACTTCTGTTTTATTTCTACTACTGGACTCCGGTTTGCCTTCATTTAGGCTGAATATTTCTATTGTGAGATAACAGAAACATTGGCTTCTAGATTTCGCTAGTTGGAAAAGTTTTAGATAACAAAGCTTTTATTGTATATCACTTAACTTTCCCTCTAATTCTATTAAATTTTTTCCTGGTTTGGTCCTTAACAAAAATGGAAAACAGCTGTTCATTGCCATCTGCTTAAAATTATTTAACTTGTTTGAGAACTATTGAATAATCTATCAGAATCTCTGCTTCAAAATTAATAACCTCAACTGTTTTGCTAGTTCATTTCATTAGTGATAACTACTATACACTGAAACAAACAAATGAAAAAATCCCTTTGACAAGCACAGAATGTAGTAGCTTAAGGATAGAGAGCTATATATATGCAAAATATACATAATACATATAATTTACATAAAATTATATGTAAATATATTTAACATATATTAAAATTCCTCTCATATGAAGAGTTATACAAAGAATTATGAAGATTATCCAAAGTACTGTGGAGTTGTACACATGGGAAATTTGTGAAGTTTAATGGATGACATGGATTGGAAACTGACATAGAAGATCAAGTAGCATTTATGAAAAGAGTATTTGCCTATTTAGTAAATGGCAAATAGACTAAAGGGACTGAAGTTTCAGGCATATACTGTTACTAGATGAAACACTATATTTAGCCATAAAATTGTAAAGAAGTCTAAATGCCTAAAGGAGGAGTTTAAGTAATTAAAGTTTTGAGCATGTTTAAAGTTGAATTTTAGAATTACTATAAACAATATGAGGAATAGATGAAAGAGCTGAGAAATTTGAGATAGGAAGATCAGTTCAGAGAATAATAATTTAGATACGGGATAATGGGAGCCTGAAATTAAGTCAATGAGAAAAGAAAGAACTGGAAGAACACAAGGTATTTCAGAAGTGAACACGGCAGAGGCCTGTTGACTGACAGGAAGGCAGGGCAGTGGAAAGGGAGGCAGTATAACTGCAGTATATACAACCAAGAATTAATTGGTCACCAACTTGTCTTTGGCAAAGGAGTAAAGGCAGTAAAAGGGAGCAAAAACTGTCCTATCAACAAATCGGGCTGAAACACTGAACATTTACATGAAAAAAAAAAAGAATCTTGACATAGACCGTATACCCATCACAAAAATTAACTCAAAATAGATTACAGTCCTAAATGTAAAAAATGCAAAGCCGTAAAACTCTTAGACAATATCGTGAGAGAAAACCTAGATGAACTTGGCTATGATGATGACATTTTAGATAACTGGTACATGAAATAAATAATTAGGACTTTATGGAAATTAAAGACTTCTACTCTGCAAAGGCATTATCAAAAAAAATAGAAGATAAGCCACAGAATGGGAAAAATATTAAAAAAAAACCATCTAATAAGGGACTATTATCTAATATACAAAGAACTTTTAACATTCAACAAGAAGAAAACAAACAATCCAATTAAAAAATGAGCTAAAGACCTTAATAGACACCTCTACAAAGAAGATATACAGATAGCACACAAGCATATAAAAATGTGCTCCACAACTATATGTCATTAAGAAAATGCAAGCTAAAGTGATGAAATGCCCCTACACACCTATCCAAATGGCCAAAAGACAGAACATTGACACCAAGTGCTGGCTGGGATGCAAGGCAACAGGAACTCTTGTCAATTGCTGCTGGGAATGCAAAATGGTGCAAACCACCTCGCATGTTTCTCATGAAGCTAAGCATATTTTTCCCTACAATTTACCCAAAGGAATAAAAAGCTGTCTACACAAAAACCTGCATATGTTTATTTAAAGCAGCTTTATTCATAATTGCTAAAACTTGGAAGCAACCAAGATGGCCTTCAGTAAATAAATGGATAAACTGTGATACATTCAGATGATAGAATATTATTAAGTGTTAAAAGAAATGAGCTATTAAGTTGTGGCAAGACATGGAGAAAACTTAAATGAATATTACTAAGTGAAAGAAGCCAATTTGAAAAGGCTATATACTGCAGGATTCCAACTCTATGACAATCTGGAAAAGGCAAACTAGACAAAAAAATATTAGTGGTTGCCAGGGGTTGGTGGTGGGTGGGGGGAGGAGCAGAGAGGAGTTTAAGGGCAGTGAAAATACTCTGTATGATTCGATAATAATGCATATAGGTCATTACACACTTGTCCAAACGCACAGAATGTACAACACCGAGAGTGAACCCACAATAGACTGTGGAATTTGAGTGACTATTATTTCTCAATGTAGGCTTATCCTCAGTAAAAAAAAATATACTGTTCTGGTGAGTAGTGTTGATAATGGGTTACGTGTGCGGGGGGGGGAGAGAGTATATGGGAAACATCTGTACTTCCCTCTCAATTTCATTGTCAATCAATAATTCTCAAAAAAAATAAAGCCTTAAGAAAAATAAATAATTAATATAAACTATAAATAGCTTCTAAAAATCAATAAACATCTTGAAGTTCTCATGAATAATTGCACAAAGTAGATGAATTGCCAATTTAAAGAGGAAAAACAATATTTACTATTGACATTTTAACTGTATCAGAATTAATTTTTCTTCAAATTAAAAGAAATATTTTTCCTTCAAAATAAGTTACAAAAAATATATATATATATACTGTTTAATGCTGATAAATGTGTAGAGAAATGGGCCCATTCATAAATGGAGTGCATTAATAAAATTGACACCTTACATCAAAAGCCATAAATATTTACAATGTTTGATCTATTAATTCTATTTCTAGGAAATGATGCCATGTTAATAGTTTGAAATAGTGAAAAATATTCAGGTATAAAAATGTTTGAGTAGCTTAACTTATAATATTGAAAAAGTTAAAACAGTATAAATATCTAATAATAAAGGATCTTAAGGTAAAATATCACATATGACATTAAAGTTATACTTTGAAATGTTCTTAATTACAAGAGAAACATTTAAGTCTATATTTAGTAATATCTTGCTCAATAAAAAGTAACATTTTCAAGAAGCACAGAAAAAGTGAGATGAATGATACTGAAAGGTATAGGCAGTTATGAGGTAATGAGGTCACAGGGGACTGTTTTTGTGTTCAGACTCCAGGAGACTTTCCAAAGTTTCTTGAAAAATCAATGTTGTATTTAAGTCAGAAAAACAGGGGAAGATTGTAGACATTGTATAAAGGCATTTGCTAAAGTGTCAAATTTTGCAGAGAGCAAGGGGAACAGATTGGCGGGAGAGAAAGTCACTGGCAACCTCCACGAGAGAGTGTGAACGCTCCTGGTGGGAAAGGAGAAAGTGTTCCAGGGAGTGGGTGCAGACGGGCAGGGGCTCGGTGCACCACGCCTACTCACGTGTTAAAGTTGTACACGTCAGGTGTTAAAGTTGATGGCAAAGGAAGAGTCTCAGACAGAATGGGACCTGGAGGAGATAGCAGGGTTCGACGCAGACTTTGTTTTCTAAATAAAGAACATTTAGTAAAACATATCACGTCGTGCTAGAGCAAAGTCCTAGAAGAAAAAGTATCAAGGCAACAGATGATAAATATAAAGGCCTCTTGTGTGTTTTTAGATATTATTTACAGTAACTATATTTTCAGTGTATACTGATAAGCTTTTAGATCACTCAGGTCTTGCATATAATCCAAGTGGAGTTGTCATAACTTGACTGATAACCCATCTTGTGAGAAGGCTGGTTTTCTTACTCTTCATGTGGTTACAGCACCTTGGAATGTCTTTCAGTTGCCAGATACTTATTAAAGTTCTCTCTAGTTCCAGCCACATGTTGGAAATGCAGGGTCCTGGCCTTAATAGAGTCCACAGTCTACTGGGAAGATAAATTAAACAAGTTAGTGTGATGGGGGATATAGGGTTCTGTAGTGGGGGGTGCATCCTGCTGCAGGGAATCATGAGGAGTGATATTTCAGCTGGGGTCTGAAGAGTGAGTGGAGTCAGTAGGCCAAGAAGGCAGAAGAGAGTCCAAGTGAATCAAACATACAAAGGGCCTAAGGTAGAAGGAAACCTGAAGTGTCTCACTGAGAACATTTCAACATGCTGGAAGTGGGAGAAATAAGACTGGGTATGAGCAAAGGTGAGTAATAAAGTCTCATGGTAAGAATGCTGCAATTAAATGGAAAGGCAACAGGAGATTCCTAGAAAGGCTGAAGCTGGAGAGTGGGATCATCATATTGGCTTTATTAACACCATTCTGGCTGCAGTGGAGGGGCGAGAGTGGTCGGGCAGTGGCAGGCAGAGCTGATACGAAATTATGATCATTTTCTAGGAGAAAGACAACACGAGTGGTCTGCATGTGGTATTGGCATTGGGGATGGAGAGATGAGTGTAGATTTCAGACAAATGTAGGAGATCCACTTGACAAGATTTGGGACAATGATGTCAACAGCAGTATAATGTGAGCCACATGTGTAATTTTAAGTATAAAGGAAAAAATGAAATTAATTTTAATAACATTTGATTTAACTGACTACATCTAATTTATAATTTCAAAATGCAATCCATATTTAAAATATTAATGAGCTACTTTATAATCTTTGAAATATAGAATGTAATTTATACTTATAACATCATTTATAATTAACTTATAACTCACAAATTATACTTATAACTTATTGAAATTATGACTGGCACATTTCAAGAGTTCTGCAGCCACATATGGCTAGTGGCTAAATATTTGGAGGAATTGTGAGTTCAGATCCTGACTCTGATGCTCATCTGCAGTTTTATAATACTCCATCAACTGACAGTCTACTTTGAAAGCCTTATTGCATCATTATAATAATCAAATAAAGTCATGTACATGAAAATGAGTGTTAAATAAAAGATTATTTATCTTTTTAATTTTATTTATTTATTTTTTAGACAGAGAGAAAGGGAAGGAGAAACAGAGGGAGAGAAACATCAATGTGTGGCTGCCTCTCACATGGCCCCCACTGGGGACCTGGCCCACAACCCAGGCATGTACCAGGCATGTTTCTATGACTGGGAATTGAACCAGCCACCCTTTGTTTTGTAGATGGACACTCAATCCACTTAGCCACACCAGTCAGGGCAAATTGACAGTAACCAGAAGGGAGGGTGGAGAGGGATAACAGGGGAAAGACAGGGAAGGGTAAAGTCAAGGAACATGTATAAAGGACCCAAGTGTAACAGGGTGCAGCCAGGGCCCCCCAAACAAAGGATTTGTAATGGGGTCCAGAACTTGGGGTGTCTAGGAATGTAAGATAATAGGCCTGGTCAGGGGATGGGACGTATGGAGCAGGGCCATTGAGAGTTATTTTGCATATCAGTAACAGCAGGATAGCTTCATACCTGAGAAGCAAAAACAGCTATTTTGCATATCTACACATCTAACCACGGAGATAGGAGTGATTTTGACCCATGATATAACTGGGAGGCAGCTCCTCCTGGTTACAGTGCCTGTGTGAGAGCTTAGAGATGGTTTGCTCCACTCCAGGGGGCCACACCTGCCCTTACTAACTATGGCAGCCAAGAAAGGCAGAAACTGTGGGTGTGCTGGCTGGTGTAGCTGATTGTGGGAGGAGTCGGAAATGGGGTTCTAGAGAAAGATTCGCAAGGGATTTAAACCCAGGTGCTACAGCCATGCTGGAGCCCAACCACATGGTTTTGGGAGTGGAGAGGGGACTATCTTTACCATGCAGTGTAGGAAGCAGGAAAGCAGGATGTAGCAGCCATGCAGAGCTCTCTCTCTCTCTCAGTGGCTTGAAAGAATGCAGGAGAAACAATGAGGGATGGAGGACAATGCCAGACCATGTGGAAAGAAAAGGGGTGAAAAGACTTTTGCTGGTGGGCCATGAGAAGGTGCAGTGTGGTTTTGGATTAAGAACTGGAGATCGGGGCAGCGACACAGCTGATGGTGCTAGGAACTGCAGGAGGCCTGCCCAGCCATGCACGGATTATTGGGAGGAACCATGTGTCTAGCTTACAGACTTCTATTTCTTTTCCTGAGATATGGTACTCCTGACTAGCTAGACTGGCCTGACTGAGCAAAGAGAAGGCAGGAATGTATGTCTGTTGGTGTGCACTTTAAGGAACTTTAGGATTTTAATGGTGACATTCTGCCATTACTCTGAACCTGTATAACTATTTAATAAATGGTTTCTTTCCTTTTTACCAAACTCTGGCATTAAGAGCCATAATTCCTAGGGGTGGCAGGCAAAGAACCATAGTACAGAAAGACCCCAGGAGAGGGGGTTTGTTTCTGTAACAGTATCTTGCCCCCCCACCACGGTTCCATTCTGTAACACAAGGATAAAGAAAACAGGGGGGAGGGTTGAATATGGGAAGTGAGGGAGGTTAGTGCAGGGAAAGTAATGGGGGAAAATGGGGACAACTGTAATTAATAATAAAAATAAGATTAATATGAAAAACTAGTAGTTCATTTGGCCATTGTCTATAAAATGCTAAAATAAGGCACAATTTATTCATTTCAGTGAGGGAAAATATTTAAACCAACTGAATTTTTTAATAAAGGTGGAAAACAAAGACAATTGGCTGTTTACTATAGATAAATAGTAATTTAGAATCATTGGCATGCATTGTACCTTTAGGTAAAAGGCAATAAATAATAGGGTGGCAAATCCTAAAACTATTATTTAATGTCATTGGTATTTTTGTTTCAGAAAAGGTGACTTGGTGTGGCACAAAATATTGTGACGTAGCATCACTTTTTCTGTAAGTTTTCATGAAGAACTCTTTTCACGTGTCTGATGCATTAAATCTCTAGCAAACACTCAAGTGAAACCTGTTACCACCAGTATTTGTAGATCTCCCTGTGAAAGAATTTAGTTTAGAAACTCAAATAAGACTTTCCTCTCTTTCGGTGGAGGTCACAAAGGATGCTCAGGTTGCTTTTGAATAATTAATACCTTCTCCACTGATGAATTAAAATAGTCAATGCGTCAAGCCAATGTTCAAAAGTTTTCTGCTTTTTAACTCTACGGGAGTTTTGCCATGGACACGTCAGAGGGGAGTTTAGCTCAAGGCAACTGATTGATCAATCCCATGATTCTCTGGGCAGCTTGTCACAGACAGAACCTCTGGAGCTAGAGCAGCATAATCGAACTGTGAGCAGCGTATTGGGGAGAGGCACACTTTTGCCTCTTCGATCTATTTTCCACATGGAAAGCATGATTTTTTCAAAACACAATTCCAATTAAGCCATTTCTCTGCTTAATACTCTACGATGACTCCTCATGCCTTTAAATCAAGACCATAGTCTCTAAGGCGACCCACCCGGACCTGTAAAGTACTCCTACCTGTCCATATTCATCTTACACCAGTCCCTTACATACTGCCCCTCTCTTCCTGCCCCAGATTCGACACACACACATTTGGCTGTCAGCGTTTCAGCCTCACTGGCTTTGTGTGGTAATCTGTTATGCAATCGTTCCTCCTGCCAGGTCCTTTATATCATCCGTTCTCTATGTTTGGAATAATCTGTAACCGTCACCCTTTGTCTTTTATTAAACTGAACTTTTCGTTTTGAGAAAACAGATACTCTGTGTGTCCTTTATCCAGTTCCCCAGTGGTAATGTCTTACAAAACTGTGGCTGAATATCACAGCCAACATATTGACATTGATACAGGAGCATTTTCACCACCACGGGGATCCCAGATGTTGCTCTTTCATAACCACACTCTCCTCCCTCCCGTGCCCACCCCCTACTAACCTCTGGCAACAATTGACCTGTTCTCCATTTCTATAATTTGTCATTTCAAGAACGTTTTATGTATGGGATCATCAAATACATAACCTATTGTGCATAGTTCTCTGGAGATTCATCCAAGTTGTTTTATGTGTCAATAGTTTGGTATATTTTTATGGCAATATACCAGTTCATTTAATCATTTATCAGCTGAAGCACATCTGGATGATTCCAGAATTTTGTACTATTATAATAGGGCTGGTACAAGCATGTGGGTACATGTGAATACAAACCTTCATTTCTCTGGGATAGTTGCCCAGAAGTATAACTACTGGCTTCCATGGCAGTTACATGTTAAGTGCTTTTAGGAAAACCTGCCAGACTGTTTCCAGAGTGGCTGTATTATTCTTCATTCCAAGCAGGGCTGTGTCAATGATCCAGTTTCTCTGCATCCTCACCAGCATTTGATCTCCTCACTAATTTTGATTTTAGTCTTTCTGATAGGCATGTACTAATATCTCACTGTGGATTCAATTTGCGTTTTCCTAATGGTTAGTGATGTTGAATAATCTTCCATGTGCCTTTGGCCATCTGTATGTCTTCTGTAAAATGTTTCTCTGTGTGTTTTGCCAATGTTTTAATTGGATCATTGGATTCTGTACTGGTGTTTTGAGAGTTCTTTATATATGCTAGTTACCTCTTTGGACACATAGTTTGATTTTCCCACTCTGTAGCTTCTCTTTGCCTCATTTTAACAGGATCTTGTGCACAGTAAAACATTTTATTTTTAATTAAGTCCAATTTATTAATTTTTCTTCTTATGAATCATGCTTTTAACATCAAGTCTAATAACTCCATTTAGTCCTAGATTCTGAAGATTTTCTCACCTATTTTTTCTAAAAGTCTTATCATTTCACATTTTACTTTTAAGTCTTTGATCTGTTCTGAGTTAATTTTATGTTACCTATGTGACTGAGGTCAAGGTTTCTTTTATTGCCTATTACTGTCCTATTGCTCCAGCTATAAGTTGGAAATTCATCTACCCTCCATTAAATTGCTTTTGTACCTTTGTCAAAAAAACTGTTGGTCATATTGATATGCATACATGTCTGTGTTTTCTGTTCTTTCCTATTTATCTATGTGTCTATTTCCCGGTGGTACCACAATCTTTATTACTGTAGTCATATAATGAGTCTTGAAATTGGGTAGGTAAATCCTTCCCACAGTTTTTTTTTCTTTCTCAAAATCAGTCTAGCTATTTTAGTTCCTTTGACTTTTCATGTACATTTTAGAATAACCTTGTCTAGATCTACAAAAAATCTTGCTGGAATTTTGATAGGAGTTGCATTGTATTTGTATATCAGTTGGGGGAGAATTGGTGTCACTACTATGCTGAGCCTTCCAATCTGTGGACATATGTCTGCTTTATTTAGATTTTTTATCATTTTATCAGTATGTGTTGTTTAGCCATACCAGTCTTTATATGCTGTGTTACATTTGCATCTAAGAATTTCACTTTTTGAGCACTTGTAAATAGTATGTTTAATTTTTCTTGCCCACATCTTCAATTGCTAGCATGTAGAAATGCAATTGCCATCTGATAATTCTTTTAGGGACAGACTCCTAGTGACGACTTCTCTCAGTTTTCTTTCAGATGAAAATATACTGATTTCTTCCTCATTTCTAAAGGTTATTTGCATGGAGTACAGTATTCAGGGTCGATATATTTTTTCTTTCAGCACCTGAGAAATGCTCTGCTACTTCTTCTGGTTTTTGTAGTACCTGAAGAGAAATCTGCTCTTCCTTGAATTGTTTTTCCTTCATAGGTAAGGTGTGATTTTTCTCTGGCTGCATTCATGGGTTTTTCTTTGTATTTACTTTCCAGAAGTTCCATTATAATGTTGCTTGGCATGAGCTTCTTTCGTTTTTTCTTGTTTGGGATCTAGTGTTTGTCTCCTGAATCTAGTTTTTGTCTCTCACCAAATGTGTACACTTTTATTTCATTGTTTCTTCTAGTACTTCTTCAGCCCTATACCTTAGCCTTCTTCCTGAACTCTGAGGATGCGAACGCTGGATATTTTGTTATAGTTCCACAGGCCTTCAAGTCTCAGTTCATGTTTTTTCCAGTATATATATATTTTTTGTTTTTCAGATTTATAAAGTCTGCTTTTTTTAACTGCCAGTTCACTAATCTTTTCTCTGTGTCCTCTATTCTTCTGTTGACCCAGTTACTGAGCATTTTATTTGTTATATTTTTCAGTTCTCAAATTTCTATTTGGTATTTATTTATATGTTCTATTTCTTTGTTGAACATTTCTAATTCTTCGATGAAACTCTCATTTTTTTATTTGTTTCAAGAATACTGGTTATTGTACTTTGAAGCATTCTTATCACAAATGTCTGGAAATTGTTTTCAGATAATTCTAACATGTCTGTGATATTGTTGTTGGCATTTATTGATTATATTTTTCACTTAGTTTGAGATCTTTTTGTTTCTTGGCATGTGATTTTTATTGAAATGTAGACATTTTTCTTATTATATTTTGAGATTCTGGATCTTACTTTTTCTTCCTAACATATATTTTAAAATAGAGATTTTAAATGAAATTGACTGATTATTTTATTAATTAGACTCTAAGTTTCATAGGGGTAATGATTATGGTGGTGTTTGAATTATTTTATTCATTGTACCTTAAATCAATCAGCATTAATAGTAGATTCACAATAATATTTGTAGATTTAATAAGGCAGTGTAATAACGTAGAAAAGGCTCTAGTTTCAAAGTTAGATTTGCCACTGTATTAGAAGTGCAATCTTTATGTCTTTTTTTGTCTTTACTTTCTATTCTTGCATACGTCAATATATTGATGCAATGTAAATCTCTGTGTGTTACACAATTGTTGCTGGGGGAAGTAGGGTTCTCCCTGTATTGCAAGGAAAGCATTCCAGGAAACCTACGTGGGAGGATGCACTCTGGTGATGAGTTATTTGTGGTGCCAAATGAAAGATAAAAAGAGTTCCCCTGGGTTTCCAATGTCCTATCTCTGTCATCCTGCCATGGAAACAGTTTCACCTTGCCTTCATCGAGCCCAGAAATAGGGCCAGTGTCCAGACATTTTGTGCCATGCTGAGGCTAGGAGGGGGAAGGGAGAGAGAGAGGGAGGGAAAGAGAGAGGGAGCTTCTTTGTTAAGCTGATTATATTATTTAAAGCTTGAGAAGGACCAGACTCCCTTTTCAAATCAACTAATCAATTTCCCAAGCTTTTGCTGGCTTCTGATGGGTCCACCTCCTTACCAATCCATTCCCTAGATCCTTGGGGTTGGATGTCTTGTCCAGTCTGATCCCTTCCCCAGGCTAGGATGACAGGTGTCTGCAGTCACCATTTTGGCTCCTACCACACAGGTGCTTACTTCCCCCTTCATTGTTCTGTCCCTTCCCCCAGTGATCTGTGGTGAGCAGACCTTGACTCCCTGGAGAGTGTATGAAGCAAGCAGGCTTCTGTTCCCTAGATCATTATGCTTAATAATGTCAATTCCCTTCTCTTCCTTTATTAGTATCTAGCTATCTACACCAACACAATGACTTTCCATTTTTAATAGCTATTTTTTCTTCTTCTGCTTCCCCTCTTTTCTAGGAAACTGTAGTCTTGCTTTGTTTCATTTTATTTCTATCTTTGGTGGCAAGCACAGTGCCCAGAACATGATAAAAAATCAATCATTATCTAATTAAATGAAATTGATATGTTTATTATTATTTAATGGGACTTATATGAGGTTTCTGGTGTAACATTATATACCTAGGGGAAAATATAGCTAGAATGAATCAAAATTTACATGGAAAAAGAGTTTTGTTTAGAAAGTAAAAAGCTGATTTTTCAGTGGTTCATCTATGAACTAGTATAGCAGGTTGAAAATAGTAAATACATTTCAAATAAAGAGTACACATGTTCATTCTATAATAAACACTATAGAAAGTTTCAAAAACACATACATTTGGAAACAGAAATAATTTGAATGGTGTTTAGAGATTAAAATTCCTCTGAAAAAATAGATAAAAGGATTTCTTAAATGGAATCAATTTTACCTCTGAGTCAGAAAAAGGGAACAAAGTGAAGTAGCATTCAAAACATGCCCTTGACATTGGTTGTGGGAATGAAAGAGTGGTAGGAAAAGGGGGTGTGGCCTTATCCTGACGTTTTCTTTAGCAGATCGGGTTGGTGTCATGAGTCTTGTGGCATTGAAGGTGTTATTTTGGGGGTTAAAAGTGCCTACTGAATTCTGGGCCACATAATATCAGATGCTTCCATCTTCTGAGAAAGCCATTATTTGTGGTTGTGAGAAAGGAAGAAAAAAAATCACAGGGAAATCCACAACTTTTCTGGTTCAGGTGAGTGTGAAAAGGGGAAAATGATGAGACAGGAGACCACCAGTGGATGTATTAAAAATGATGGTAAGCATTTATCTAACATATCCTATATACTGGGCACAGCTCTATGAGATTTACAAGTATTACATTATTTATCCTTTTATTATTGGTGTTCACAATGTGATATTTGTATTGGGTATAAAAGTTACATCATTCTCATAGGTATGTTGATACTATCTATGTTAGCAGGTTGGAAATGGGGAGGTGTATATTCTCTGTTATGGGTAGAACAGTGTCCCCTCCAAAATTCATATGCTGAATTCCTAACCCCCAATACCCTATTTGGAAATAGGGTCATTGTAGACGTAAGTAGTTAAGATGAGGCCACGCTGGAGTGGGTGGGACCTAATCCAACATGACTGGTGTCATTATACAAAGGAGAGTTTTGGGCGCAGATGCTCACACAGAGAGCATCCCATGTGAACATGAAGACAGCCATCTACGAGCCTAGGAGAGCAGCCTGGAATGGAGACTTCGGTACAGCTCTCAGAAGGAGCCAACTCTATCAGCATGTTGGTTTCAGAGTTCTGGCACACCAAACTGTGAGACAGCGTACTTGTGTTGTTTCAGCCACCCAGTCTGGGGCACTTTATTATGGCAGCCCCAGGAAATTAATACTTTCCCTGGAGCACTGACCTTGGTGATTTTAGAGGTTATGTATTCTTTTGAAAATATAAATAGAACAGTAGAGGCCTTCTCTAGAAATGCAAATACCCAGCATTTTACACACAATTTCAATAGTTCACAGATGTTTTCAAGGCTATTCACAGACCCCACACCCTCCCTAGGCCAGATGGAGAACGTTTGTCCTGGAGTCTATGTGCCTCTTCCAACCCCATTCCTAGGTGATGCTTCCTGAACACACTGCCCTACACCAAAAGTTTCCCATCACAACAACCGCCCTTGGCTGTGGGGCAGAGTCTCACAGCAACTGCAGGAATGACTGCTCTGGAGAGCTGTTCCTGTGAAGCCCTGACTCACCTGACGGTGTTCCACTGAAATACTGCAGGCCCCACAGCAGTCCCCTGCTAAAACATGCAGCTACTTTTCTTCATCCTTTTTCATGTTTTTCAAAAAGTAAAACAACCTTTTTTTGTAATTGCTACATGCACTTTATAAGGCTGAGTACAGAAATAGGTAGAGAAAGTTATTGCTGTTTGGGTGTGCCTTTGGGAAAGCACTTGAACTCACAATGACTCTTATTTATGTTTAAAACACAAAACATAATTTTGGGGGTGTAGGGTGAAAAGGAAAGCAAAAAGGCTGAGGAAGTGGTTTTCCAAAGGATAGAAGGGCTCTTGAAGGGGAAATGAAAGGAAGCCAAAAACTCCCTTTGCTTCCTTCACACTCTTCTTAGCACTGCTACTGTTTACACATATTTCGGATCTCACAGCGGATGTTCTGTATGCACAAGGCTGAAAGCATTACGAAGACAAACATAAGAACCACCTGCCTGCACCCTTCGCTATGTGGGTTTGTAGCTAAGTCTTGTTATCTAGGAGTTGGCCATCCCCTTCTGCTCAAATAATCCATGTCTCTCTTACTGTGGCTAAAATTCTGTGGAACTCTGCCTTCTGTTATCATTCTCTAGCTGCAGAGAACAGTTGCCTTCACTACGGCTTCCTGTGATCCTTGAAGAATGTTGTCTGTCTGTGTTTGTGTGATTTTTTCTGTTAGACACTTTGAGGAAGAGATGCCTTGTCTTAATATTGCCAAAGTCACTTGTACTGACCCATAAGGGTGAATCCATATTGTTCATCTGTCATTATTATTATCAAACAAACTTTAAATGCAGTCTGGCCGATAACCTTGTCTGCAAGCTGAATGAGATTTCAGAAAGCCCAGTTGGCTCCCACAGGACAGAATGATCTTCCTTTGAGATCCTTCTTCTCAGGCTTTTTCCCCACTCTGTCTGGAATGCTCAATTATTTGTGCTTATCAAAATCTTGTTTACTTGTTACCACCTGATACACGTGCCACCTTCAGGAAGCCCTCCTAGCTCTCTCAACCATATAGAATTTCCACAGTCTGATTTTTCTTAGGTCATAGAATGCCCTTAGACCTTGTACCTAATGTCTACCCACTAGTTCGGAAGGTCCTGAGGAAAATGCCTGGCTTCAGATGCTGTGGCCTCCCTCAGTGTTTTACACAGGGTGCTTGCAACAGGGTGCATTGGATTTTTCCCCTCTGAGGACTTTCAATACCTGGCTCTGCTGCTTAGTCTTCCTAGGTTAATCAGAATTTAGGCTGGCTTTTGGATTTGAGGTAGAAAGTGGTTTGGCTGGTGCAAAATTGAAGAATGCAGGCAAAGGAACAAATGGGAGATTCCAGTCAGTATCACTTACTGAGAAACATGCAGTAGGCAGCGAAAATGCAGTGGGAAGCTAAGAGATGGGAAAGCAGAGAACAGGGGAGTAAGTTGAAGTGGAACCTGGGGGAACACAGAATAAGTTAACGGCTATAAAATATTTGGATTAATATAGCAATTTTTTTTCAAGGAACTTGAGAGAATTATGTAATATAGACACATGTCAATCTATTGTTTTAAATTTATATCACCAGAGACAAGATAATGCCTGGAATCAAGTAAGAAATCAGTTACTATTTGTGGGACAAATCTGTGAAGAACTTCGCATTTTGGATGAAAGGTTAATTAAAGAAGAACGCTCACTTACAGAAGGATGACAGAGAAAACTGAGACTGGGAGAGGGGCGGGACACAGCGGTGAGAGATGACCAGATCATGAATCTTCCTGGGAAAGAGGTGGATCAGATGCTAGTGCAGGTGCAATTTATTGGCCCCTACTTGTAATCTGTCCCTCGCAGCAGCCCCTTCAACAGAACTTGAGGTTTAGATATGCAGCATCTCAGCAACCTTATCTAACGAGTCTGAAAGAGGGATTTTTTTCGTTATGGCAAGAACACTTAACATGAGGTCTACTATTTTGACAACAATACAACGTTGTTAACTAGCCAGAGTGTTGTTGTGCAGCAGATCTATAGAGCTGAATTATCTTGCATAGCTTCTTTTTAAGACATGCTCCCAGGCTGCCCTAAATCAAGGCAGCCACTCCTCCTGTTGGGTCTCTCACTTGAAAAAGAAACACTCAATAATCTACAGCTAGCAACCCTAAAATAATACAGAGTGTGTTCTTTTTCTCTGGGTGTAATGCAGAATGGGTACAGAAGCAGGTATAGGAAGTTGTACAAACTAACAGAAAATAAGAGTGAGAGTGGAGAAGGAAAATGGCCCAGTTTATAATCACTTGTTCAGGAGGTATTTATCAAAAACCAACTCCATGTCAGTAAATAGTTCCACAGGGGGAAGCACATGGGATGTTAGGGAATAAAAAGGGCATTTTTTGCTTAGAGTGATAGAAATGAGAGAAGGGGTGGTACAGGATAAGTTCTGAAAGGTGGCCAGGGCCAGCCCAGGAGTGGAAAAGAATTTTGGATTTTATTCTACATGTGGTGGCTAAACCCTGGAAGTTTTTGGGTAGAGGAGCAACACCACCTGAGCTCATTTTGTCACCCTGTACCTGGCTGCTCACGGAGAATGCAGTGAGAGGCAGGAAAAGAAGTTAGCCGACCTGAGAGGAAGCTAGTGCACTGACTGAGTTATGAGTTAAGTATTTATAAAACAGGAGGATGGTAGTGGGGAGGCAGCAAAAGTGACTAGATTTAGGAAATGTTCTGATGTCTGTAAGTTGACAAGACTTGCCAATAAGTTTATTGCAGGGAAGATGGAAAGAGAATGCAAAGATAACTTCTGGGATTTTGGGCCTAGCAATGGAGTCAGAGAGAGAAGACTGGAAGGAGGAGGTTCTGGAGGGGTGTGCCATGTCCTCTTCCAACCATGTTGTCTGACAAGGTCCAGGACGTGGAAAGAAGGAATTCAAGGAATCCATCTTCCTGGAAGAGAACGTGGCATACAAAAGGGGGGCGGAAAATATAAAATTTTCCTGGGATTGCTCTTAATAATTCCTTGTTGATATTATTCATGGTCTTGCTTTGTGTCCTGATTTCACATAAGAATAGGCCATGAGGAAAGAGAGGCTAGAAGCCAGTCAATGATTGATTTTGAGGGAAATTCTGAAGGGACAACTAGTTCTCCCCAGAATATTGAATCATGCCCAAATCGTGTAAACAAGGTGTTTATAAACCTGAGTAAGAAATTATCCTTGATTGTTCCCATGAAAGAATTCATGAATCAGTCATAATAGGCTGAATTGTTGGTAGACTTTCCCACGCCTGTTCCTTACTCACAGATACAAAGGGTCTTCCAAGAAAACAAGAAAAAACTATATAGACCCCTACCCATGGCCCAGGGATACCACTGGGTAGCATATTGGATTAATGGTAAATTATGGTATCCCCAAAGAGGGGCTAATAGTCACCAGAGGGTTCCAGATCCCCCATTGCCTTATACAGGGGCATAATGAACATGGCATTAGAATGGTCAATAAGATTGGAGTTCAAGTGCCTTATAATAGTCTAAATTTCATGGAAAGTTTAGCTTGAAGCAGACCTTCCTGGTGTTTATTTACTAAGGAACAAAACAGGTCACTACTCTGCCAGCTTGTCAAAGGATTTTGCCCACATTTCCCCCTATCATGCAGCAGCTTCAAAAAGGAACTTTCTGAATTAACCAAATAGAAATAGAATAAGACATGAGAAAGTCAAGAATGGCCTATATCCTATGAAATTTAATAAAGCTGTCTATCACCTTTTAAGTCAAAAGGTTTATTGTGGCTAGGTCTCCCCTCTATCTCTCCTCACATGCTTGTTTTGATGATTAAAAGGTGGTGGGATTGTTAGATATTTTTATTTGAAATTTATTGATTCGAATAATTCCAATGAAGTTGTATAAAATAATTTCTTAATCAGAGAATAAAATCCCCTCCAGTGAAATAGCCCCTGAATGTCTAAAAGTTGTTGAAGTAACAGCCCCTCCTTTACCTTGAATAGGAATATATATCAATTAGAATTAGACAGGCAAAGAAATAAGAAAAGCTGGTTAGCTATTACAAACCAAACATGTAGAAATAATTACCAGACACCTCTATCCAATCGAGCATATCCTTTTGCCCCATGACAAATTCTGAGAACTTTAATAAACAATAAGACATTCAAACTCTATACATACAGCTATTTCTAATTGTTTGCATTTAATAGGTTACTAGATTAGCATGACTAGATGTTTGGGTAAAAACTTCCTGCTTCACCTAATCGCAAATGTTAATCACTGCCAAAAATGAAAATATAAAACTCTGTTTGTACTTGCAATAAACGGAACAGAGCTTCACCGTCCTCTGAATTGTGTTGTCGTCTGCTACCCATCGCCAATGCCTTACCCACCTTCAGGAGACCCTTGACCCAGCTGCGGCCGGACCGCAGCAGGGGTGATTAAGGCTGCTGCTTCGGGCAGGTGCCTAGCAGACACCCAACGGGGATGACGAGTGAGCTGCTGGATATATAAGCCTGGGTTTCAGAGGGAGGTGAGGGCTGGGTAGATATGCTGTGTAGTCATTAGCAGAGAGATGGCATTTGCAGATAGGACTGGATGAGGCCTCGTGGGAGGGTTGATAGAGGAGAAAGCGCAGCCCCGGCACGAATCCTGTGGCCTGTTAGCATTTAGAGCTTAGGAAGAAGCAAAGGAGCAAGCAAATGAGAATGCTCCTCAAGGAGAGGCTGGCGAAGAAGCAGGAAAATTAAGATGGTAGATGTCAAAAACAAAAACATGTCAATAAGGCAGTGATAGCTGTGTCGAATACTGCTGGTGGGTCGAGGAGGATGAGGTCTGAGAGGTGACCGCTGGGCAGGGCAAGCTGGAGGTGCTGCTGGACTGACTGAAGTGGGTTGAGTAGATAACAGGAGGTGAGGAAGTTGAAATAACTATTTCAACTAGTTTTTTTTTATTTTATTTTTCAATTACAGTGTACACTCAGTATTAGTATTTTATATTTGTTTCAGGTATACAGCATAGGAGTTAAACAGTCATATACTTTACACAGTGTTCCTCCTGATATTTTCAGTACCCATCTGATACCATATATCATTATCACAGCACAGTATCGTTATCCTGTGCTGTACTTTACATCCTCATGACTATTTTGTAACTACCAAGTTGCACTTCTTAATCCCTTCACCTTTTGCACCCAGTCCCCCAACCTCCCTCCCCTCTGGCAACCCAATTAGTTTTATCCATAAAGGGAAGAAAAGCAATGGGGTTGTGGGTAGAAGCAGAAACAATTCATTTACTGTAATAGGACAGAAGACAAAATTTGAGAATGTAGATGTAGGTCGAACTCAACTTGATAATGAAAACAAGAGATCATTACCTTCAGATTGCAAGAAAATAAAAAGGAAAACAATTTTAGTTTTTTCAGAATGATCTATCACCGTATTTGCTGCTTGATGAAATGTTAAATTATAGAAGAATGGAAACCGCAGCAGGACTGGAGAACACCCGCTTGGAGTTAAGTGTTTTCATGTGTCACGTTCATACATAAGTTGTTTAAACTGGTCATTTTAGTCCCTAGAAAATCTTTCTATTGCATTCTGTGCAGAAAAACATAAAAAACACAAGGACATTTAAAATGTTTTAAATTGCTGTTTGGGCATCAGCCTGATCCACAATTGTGTTTTGATTCCTCTCTCCAGCCCAGTTCATCTCTCTGTAAGTAGAAAAAATACAACAGTGGAAAATTCAGTAATAACAAGTGATTCTACATAGTTATTCTTCTGAGCTGTTATGTAGTAAGCATAAATGTATAAACAAAAAACAGCTTGCTCTAGTCCATCTCTTCAGATTGTAATATTCAGAATTTTAATGCTGTGTTTGCCTCTGCTTTGCTGAATACAAAAGGACTAGCAATTTAGCTATTATATGAGCATTTGAATATATAAAACTGTTGTCAAGAGCCAGTATTTTAAGAACTCATGGTCCTCTTACATTTCTCCTATTTTTTTTTTTATGGTAGTAAAATACACATAACATGAAGTTTACCATGTTAACCATTTTTTAATGCACGGGTCGGTGGTAAGCACGTTGTATTGTACAGCCATCACCACTACCCATATCCAGAACTCTTTTCATGAAAATATGGACCAGTTTATGAAGTCACGTGTCATCACTGAGCAGGTGTCATGCTGATATTTTCTGTATTGTTCTAATTTTAGTATATGTGCTGCCAAAGTGAGCACCAACATGCATTTTTATGGAAAAATGCAAATATTCTTTATGTACATAAAGAATTAAAAAACTATAGAAACAGTAACTCTAAAAGGTAAGCAAAAGCCATTTGATTATCATTATTACTACTAAGTAAATGCTTAGGTCAATTTCATAATGCTCCATATCAGGATATGGATAGAGGGTGACTATGATATTTTCCGGAAAATATCCTTTGATTCTATACTCAGAGGCAGGAGGTAGGGATAGATTATGAGATCCAAAATGATCATTGCTCTATTTTCCTAATTTATCTGGTGGAAAATGAAACAACTTGAAAAAAAAAGGACTCACACCTATGCCATGGCTGGTGTGGCTCAATCATTGAGTGCCCACCTATCAACCAAAGGGTCGCAGGTTCAATTCCCAACTGGGAACATGCCTGGGTTGCGGGCCAGGTCCCCAGTAGGGGGCATGCAAGAAGCAGCCACATATTGATATTTCTCTCTGTCCCTTTCTCCCTACCCTCCTAAAAATAAATAAAACCTTAAAAAAAAGAAGACTCAAACCCAGATTAATTCACTTACGATGTGCAAGCCATTACACTAAATGATGAGCATGTGTTGTCTTGCTTAATCCAAAAGGAATGCAATGAGGTAATTCTCTTGTTTTCCTTTGAAGGATAATAAAGTGAGACTCAGGTACAATAAATTGCTCTTGGTCTTTAGCCAGTAAACAGTGGTGAAAGTGGTATCTAGGTTGGCCTGACACCACAGTCCTTGTTCTTAACCTCTGGGCTCTATTGTATCTATTCAAAGTGATGGCAGACCACATCTGTCCCCAATTTTTAAAATTTATGGCCTTCAACAATGTCTCCCAACTCATCCTGTTCTTATCAACATACCATTTTTGTTTGTGCAGAACTCCTGTGCCAAACAATGATGACTCACTTCATCAAAGGTTTTGAGTTGGACTCTCACAATTACTTCTAAGTGTTTCACAAACAAACATTTTCTCTATAGCCGCACTCAAGACTTGTAGTTTGGGAGGATGGGGGAAGATTTCATCAATGTTCTTTGGAGCAGTTTCTCGGGGTTCCTGCTCATAATTTTCTGACTTCCAAAGTTGATGCCTTTGAAGTGAAAACATTTCTTGAAACAAAACTGCTGTGCCAGAAGGCAGGCTTTAGAACAGTCTCAGCTGTCTACAAACATTCCTGCATGCACATTCTGATCTTCACCCCTGCGGTGCAGTGAGAGACAGAACTATTTCCAGAGTTTGCCCTAATGGAGCTTTATTATTAATACATAGTCTAACTTTATTTGGAAGCCTTTGCGAGGTAGGTTTGTTTCTGCTTGTTGTGTTTCGACTTTGCTTTGTGGGCGTTCCCGCGCATCACTCCTCCCTCTGCTGTTCTCTCTCCCGAGCTCTGCTGCAGTTAGGGGGAAAGAGAGTGGTTTGGGAAGAACCCTGACCTGCCTTGATTTTGGTCACTTTTTAAAAATTGCTATGATTACAGACAGTTACAATTTTAGATTTACACATGAGAAAGTAGAGTATGTGCAGTTGTGTGGATATATTTCATGTTTGTTGTGGGGCGGGGCAGAGGGAATTGGCAAACACTTCTGTCTTAGTCTAACCAGTCAGTGCAGGTAACGAAGAAGCTGGTCTGGGTGAGTTTCCTGCTCCTCTGAGGCTTCCTTCCCACAGCCCTTCCCTGAGTTTCTCCTTGCCGGGCAGATCTGACCAACAATAGACACTACCCCTCAGTAAGGTTAGATCCCCATGGGTAAGGGTAGATCCACAGGGGCAGGTGGGAAGGAGGGGAGAAGTAGGGAACGACTTTGATAGCCCTTTTTCTCTTAGTCCGCTCCTCACGCACTGAGTTCTGACGCTGCTGGCTCATACACCGACTGAGTGCTCAGTACTGAGGTCCGCAGACAACCTTACCATCCAAGCCAGGTGCCAACCTGGCTTTTCTCTTCATGTACAATTTTACAAATTCTGAGGAAACTACTTTTTATTTACTTATTTTTCTAGAAAATGTGGCATATACATACAAGGCAATACTATTTGGCCTTAAAAAAAGAAGGAAATTCTGCAAAATGCTACAACATGGATGAAGCTTGAGGACATCACGCTAAGTGAAATAAGTCAGTCACAGAAAGACAAATCCTGCATGATTTCAGTTATATGAGATACCTAAAATGGTCGAATTCACAGAATTGAAGAGTGGAATGGTGGTTCCCAGGGGCTAGAGGGAGGAGGAAATGGGAATTACTAATTGATAGGCATAAAGTTTCAATGAGGCACAACGGATCAATTCTAGAATTAGGCTGTACAACATTGTACCTATAGTCTACAATACTGTACCGCACACTTAACAGTTTGTTAAGAAATTATATCTTATGTTAAGTGTTCTTGCTGCAATAAAATAAAATAATAGCTGCTTTTCAAAATCAACTTTTGCAATGCACAAAGCCAGATTACACTTGGGTTAGGCTCAAAGTTCTAGATCACATCTAGTCTCTGCTGTGGCAGTTTCTCATAGTCAGACCTTAATTTAACTTGGTGGAGCCAAAGAACTAAGTTTCTGTGATTTCATGTGCTCTTTTAAATTTTGTTACCTAGAAAAAAGATTCGTGACTAAGTGCTATAAATTATACATGACTTAAAATGAGGACTATTGCTAAAGTGAGCAAAGTTGGAATTCTTAAAAATACACAATATTTCCCAAGTTATCATTATGTTATGAAATACTACTTTCAAGATTAATTCTCCTATTTCATACTAACTTTCAATTATTTTCTGAAGTTTGTGTCAAATATAATTCTTGAGAAAGCTGACAATATTTCTTCAACATGAGCAGTTCTCAATGTTTTCAGCTTCTAATTTTGTTGCCTCAGTTTTCATTATAATTTGCGTTTTCCGAGCCAGAATCATTTTAAATGAACACAAAGTTTCCATTGTTTGGTGGCCTACAAAGTGGGCATGCCTGAGTTGCAACCATTAAAAAGCCTGACACGGTCCGTTTTTGTTATTGCCCTCCCTGGCACTCCCTTCCCTTTTCTTCAAGCATGAGTAAACTGAGAAGCAACTATTATTTGACTGATTTATTTAAATCAAAGGTGAGTGACTATGTTTCTCCTAGAAAGATGGCCGGATGTGGTTTTTAATTCTGAATGCTACAACTAAATTTAGCCTGAGTGCCTTGCTTTCTGAATGCTTCCAGAATGGAACACTGTGCTTTTGGTTGCTGCTTTTGGAGTCTCAGTTAAGACTCTAAAAGGTCAAAGGATCAAGGACTGGAGCAAAATCCATTCACTTACAATACACACAGCACAATCAAAATATAGAAACTGTCCACATAGGTCACGTGTTTCTACCAGGATGTTTGTATAATGCAGAGTCCTCTTTTTGTGAGTAGCTGATGTGTCTCAAAGGTTACCTTTGTCCTACCAAGTGTTTACAGTGTTGCTATTAGTAGAGAAATATTTTAGATTGCCAATTGTTTGTTTCATAAACTAATTTCTGAACAGAGGATAATACCAGAGTTTAATCTGTTGTTGTTGTTGTTACAAGATGAAATCTCTATCCCTATAACTTTCAACTTTCTCAAGAGAGATGTTCTTCATAAGGCCTCCGCTCTAATACACACTTGGAAAATTAAATGAAGAGGGAATGCAGTGATGTTGGCCTCTGGAAAGTTGCCTTTGAAGGATGACATCAGATTTTTACAAAGAACGCATTGAGAGTACAAACTGATTAAAAGTCAGTTTTCCCAGAAGAGCCTGATCTAGTTGGAAATTCAGTTTTCTCAGGTGCGTTCCTATAATTTGTTCCTGCTAGTAATAAGGAGACTGTTTTCTCTGTCTGTGTGCGGTGATATCCTAGAAGAATCAAGGGGGGCTTTTTTCTCATTTGAACTTAGCTTTTAGTGTTTTCTTTCCCTAACAATCAAGAGAGTACCTTAATTTTAAACACTTTGCTACTTGGTTTTTCACATTCTATATTCAGCTTCCAGTGTCTTTGGATCTTGAATACCTCAAAAAAACTTAATGAAGTAACCTCAGAACTTTTCTTTTTGCTTCCATAATTGATTGCTAGAGTATTTAACATTCTTAAATGTGTTAATTAAGATCTACCATGTCTAGGTGCTAAGAATTTAGCAGTGAAATAAAGACAACAATCTCTGCCTACAAAGGAATGGATGAGGCCTTCCATTCTTGCATATACATCTATGCCTAAACTTGTCTTTTCCACCTCCAACCTCCAGCAAAAATTACAAGAGATTTGTTTTTACCAATTTTTATCATTTTAAAGGTTGTGTAACTTTGGGAAGAAATCACTGTGAATTATTTTAAATCTGAGGAGACAGTTGTTCATGGTACTTCTTGGAGGTGAGAAGTAAGTCAATGCTATTTAATGCTTTTGTCAATGGACAAGATCAGTGTTTCTTAACGTGTGTCTTATGGACCAGCTGCACCAGGATCCCCTGTCAGGGTAATGGTTACAGCATCTGAGATCCACTGCACAGCTCCAGTTTCAGAACATCAAAGTGAGAATAAGGAATATGTACTTTTAACCCAAAATCTCAGTGATCCTTGCTCACGCTGAAGTTTAAGTATTAATTTCTAATGTAGACACAGAACTGAAGAATGTGAATCTTCAATTAGAAAATGATCAAAAGCTGTTAGACAAAAAAGAGTGACCTGAAGTTTAGAATTAATAGAAAACAATAAATTTAAATATCATTAAAAAATTATTTTTTTTTCTCAGGGAGAAGACTGTCTCTTGTTAAAGAAATATGTTTGTGTCTGCTTCAGGAGAGAACATAAGACTACGAGAATAAATGTGGCCGAGGGACAAAATAAAAACAAAAATGAAACAAAATTGGAAATGTTTAGAGAGGGGCCGCTGGGGAGAGGAGCAGAGAGCCTCACCACATGTGGGGCTGCTGGCCACTGGCAGGAAGTTTGAGACTAAATTGAATGTCATTTGTGATAGAAACTTCTTTCTCCCCAAGTAGTCATTGCAGCCTGCTACACGTACAAAGGCCTAATGTAAGCACCCTTTTGTGGAAATCAAACGAACTCAGTGGAGAGGCCTGTGTTGAGGTTTAAAGTGGAGCAGAGAGGGTAGGGGAACAGCTAGCCATCAGAAGCTGAACAGAAGATGGAGGAGTAAGAATGGGGGAGAAATCAGAGCCAGAGAAGCTGGGAGAATAGCTGGGACTTTTCAGAAATTAGAGGAAATTAGTCTTCCCACTGAGGGAGAAATGAGGGTTCAAGCTAATCTAAGAGAGATCCTGAGGGGTAGGGTGACCTAACTGCACACTGGCCTTTTGTTTATTTACTTGTGTATGAATTAAGTTTTATCTTTTTGACTAGGTTTTGAGTTTATAGTTAGTAGGGCAGCATTCTTGTCTTTTTTTTTTACTATTAATCATTTTTCTGCAAGTATATTTTACACCCTGTAGACTGCCACATATTTATTGAATTGTTTTGTCCTACAGTGAAAAGTGTGGTGGATTTTGAATAAAAAGTATTGTATTTATGATCTTTAAGTATCATCTTGTGGACTCTTAAGTTCTGAGCCCTTCAGTCTTATAGACATTTTTAGAAAATAACTCTGTCTCTGTGTCTGTTTATAGAATGTCTGGGTCATTTAATATTTCTATGGAATGAAATGGTCACTCTTTTAAAATAACATCTACTTCTCTATGTGAAAGTATAAGACAGTTTAATTTTCTAATGTTAGTCTAATTTTTAAGCAAGTATTTCAGACCTCATATGTGTTCTAAAGCTTGTGATTATTTTAACTTTGTGAGTTAAAATCTGTGGCTAAGCTTGTTATTTTTTAATGCTGAAAATAAATTTATTTTCCTATGAGGATTCTAAATATTTAGAGTAATTATACTTGGCATCTACAATTTTGTTGGAAGATGCATTGAAAAACACTACTTGGCACCACTTAGGGATAAAGAAATAAAAGCATAAATAAATGGGTAAGCCACAAAATGGCATTTTATCTTTGGAACTCTGCTCAACATTCTAACAACAATTTCTGTGGCCTGAGAAATTCCCTTTAAACATTTTTCATCTGCAAGAGAGCTATTTGGTTGATATTCTATATATTAGTTCCGTGGTTTACAACAAACACTTGAAATAGGCTATATGAAATAAGTCCATAAGAATGGAGTTTTGTTTTGCTTTTATAGGCAACCACCTTGTGCGTCAGGCAGCACTACTTCCCTTTGTCACTGTGGTACACAGCCGCCAGGATGGCCTCCACTCTTCCCCCGACTTACTTCAGTGTGGGTGGAACCTAGTGACTCTTTTCTAAAGAACAGGGTAAGGCAAAAGTGTTGTGATGTCACTTGCAAGATTAGGTTACAAGGAAACTCTTCTGTCGCTTTGCATGCTCTTTTCTCTTCTCTCATGGGCTTGCACTGAAGGAAGCCAGCCACCACGTGGTGAGCTGCCCTATTGAAAGGTCCATGGGGGAAGGAACACTGCCTTCAGTAGTCAGTGAGGACCCGGGCCTGCCAGCAGCCCTGCAGGCGGTTTAGCAGCGCTCCCAGCAGGGCCCTGATATGACTACACACTGGTTCGCACTTTGATTATAGCCTTGTGGGGCACCGTCAGCCAGAGGCACCCAGCTAAGCTGCACTTGGATTCCTGAGTTACAAAAAATAGATAATAAATATTCATTTTGAAAGCTGCTACATTTTAGAGTAATTTGTTGTTTTGTTCATTTTAATACCACCAACTGGGTAAGTTCTCAACAACAAAAATTATTTTCCAGTTTTGGAGGCTGGGAGGTCCAAGCTCTGGGTGTTAGAAGACCTTGTGTCTAGTGAGAATCCACTGTTGGTTCATGGACAGTAAGGAATATTTATGGGCCTCTTTTATAAGGACACTAATTAATTCCAGAGGCCTCACCTCATCATCCCATCATGTTGGGGGTTAGAAAATCAATATATGAATCTTGGGGAGATGCAAACATTTAGTCTATAACGTTTGTTTTTGCAGCAATAGATAACTAACATAATGAGGAAACTGAATCCCAGAAGGGTTATATGATTTAAACAAGGTATCACATGTAAAGAATTGAAAACCCAGGGTTTTCTCACCACTTGTTCAGAGAAGAGCTCTCTGAAAAAGTGTCAGTGAGCAGACACCTAAATGAAGTGAGCCGCGTGCACATGTGGGGAATAAGTATTGAGGCAGCAAGACAGGCAAGGGCAAGTGCTTGGCCATAAGAGTGCTGGAAAAGCAACAGGACTGATGTGGATAGAGGAGAACAAACTGGAAGAGATGTAAGGGGTGAGGTCAAAGGGGTAGACAGGGGCTGGATCATGCAGAGCTTCCTCGCAATGGCAAGCATTTGGGTTGTGTTCTAATTCTAGTAGGAAGACATTAGACTATTTTAAGCAGAGATGTGATATGACCTGATGCATTTAAAAGAATAATATTTGTGAAATGAAAAACAATAGGAAGAGTAAAGACCCAGGAGGGACTCACTGAGACTGGTAACTTGTGTGGGTGAGTGGATGTGATGACTTGGACTGGAGAGTAAGAAAGAGTGGTAGTAGTGGTGAATTTGGATATATCTAAAGGCAGAACCAACAATAATTGCTGGTGGATTTGGAAGAGCTCTACTGGAAGGAGAAATGTTCAAGATTATCCTTTTGTTTTTCTGAACTGTTTTTTGAATTATAGCTTTATTTAATGAATTGGAGGATATTAGGAGAGGGGCAAATTGGAGGGTAGGTAGAAAATACAGAGTGTCAGAAAAGTCACTGACTGTATGAGTCCATGACTTGCAAAGACACACTGGAACAGGATGCACATTTCATAATCATTGATGCAGAGATGCTATTTAAAGTCATGGATCTGGATGAGGTTACCTAGAAAGTGCATGTAGATAGAGAGGATATAAGAAAACAGAGTCCTGGGTTATTCTGCTATTTAGAGACCAGGTAAATGAAGAAGTTTAATCAAAGACTAGGAATGTAGTGGTCAGTTGAGTGGAAGAAAGACCAGGAAAATGTGGTGTTCAGAAAGTCATATAAGGAAAGTATTTTAAGAAGGATGCTGTCATCAACTGTCTCAAATATCACTGGTGAGATGAGGAGACATGCACCAGAGTGGATTAGGGGTACAGAGGGAAAGAAAGCTGATTGAATGAAGTCAAGGGCACAACGGAAGGTGAGAAGCATGAGAAAGTAAGAAGGGCAATTATTTGTGGCGAAGATTGTGTAGAAGAACAGCAAAGAAAATGGCCAGTAGAGAGGAATGTGGGGGTCTAGGGAGGGATTTTTTTTGTTAGGAAAGGTTACAACATGTTTGTATAATGGGAATACACAGTAAGAAGGAAGATAGTGTTGATTCAGGAAAAAGAGAGAATAATTGCAACCATCAAAAATCTTTGAAAAGAAGAGACTGAGGGTCGATGCACAGTTAGAACGGCTGGGCTGAGACAGGAAGCAGAGTGGTTCAATCATTATAACAGGAGGAAGTCAGAATATATGGAGGCAAATGGGGTGCTTGGGAATTGGGATAGTTTTTATTTCTGGTTGCTTTTATTGACATTTTGTCAAAAAGTATGCAGTTTTGGAGCACAGGTTTCATTGCGACTGGAGTGCAGTCTGGGTTTTGACCACTGAAACATAACAGGTTTGAAATTGCACCTGTAACTGAATTAGATGACCAGTTTTCATTCAGGGCCCTCAGGCATTAAAGAAGGCTTGGCCCCAAGGTGTATTTGAAGGCATAATACAGGTCTGGCATTCTCTTTGGATTTCAAACAGATAGCCATAAGAATTTCATTTGCTTTTGCCCTAGCAAAGTGGTTTAATTTAGGTTTTGTTCTCCTCTCATTATCCTTTTGACTAGCTTTTTTCAGGGAGATACCAGAGAATTCTAGCATCTCACATGTTACAATTGCTGTTTTTCTAAGAATGGGTATGCATGTATGTATGTATGTACACATACAAACACATACAGCTGAAAAATAACACAATTTATATTTGACTTTGTTGTGTGTGGGAATATATAGTTTTGATAATATGCAGAGATTATATAAGTTTGGGTATTGATTGAAATCCCCAGGGACTTCAAGACCGGCACTTTTATTTTGCAATTCATATTATTGCTTCATCCGCAGGAATCTCCCACCTTCTTCCCAAAGGTTTTTCATTCTTTAGATCTGTCCCACTAGGGGGTGTAGAGCTGAACACATTCCAGGAGAACTCTGTGTGTACTTGATTTGTTCATGTGCTTTGTTTCTGGAAGGAAAAAAAAACCCTCATGCGGTAATTTTGAGTCTTTTCTATCTTAAAGAATCAAATTATATGCTAAAATTTCAATAAGCAATACCAAAATATATTTCCCTTTTGATAAGTGTAACTGTCTTTTTCAGATTTCAAAAATAAGGTTTTAAACATATTTATGTTTAACATATTTAGTATAAATGGTGTGAAATGCTTGTTCTTCTTATGAGTATGATTCAGATTTCAAGTAAGACATCTTAAAGACCCACAGATCAACTTCCTCAATGAAGCATTCATGTAAACCATGGCTTTTAAAAATAAATATATTTGGGGGGAATAAAATGAATGACGTTTGAGGAGTTACTGATTTTTAGAGAAGACATTGCTTACGTTAAATGCAGTTCAGGCATGCTTTCCCGACACCTTACCAGCTGCGATGGCTCGCCCTGCTTACCCTCCCTTGACTCCCTTGACTGTCTGCCTTCAATCCATCCCACAGGAATAGTAGTCCTGCAAGCAGTTGTTGGATCTATCCACACAGTAGGCATTTTACACTGAAAATGTATGTTGTTTTTCTCTCTCTGATTTGAGAAACATTGTATCATGATGGGAACTGGAATAATTCCAGCTTCAGAGTGTCTTTTAGAATTCTCAAATGTCCTTAATTACAATTTATTCCCACTTTGGAGTGGAAGTATTAAAATCTATAAACTGTTAAGGAATAAAAAGGGGCTAAACAGTCACTAGGTTGGGAATTAATAAAAAGATATATATTATTTGGACTTTTCCTCATTATAGAAAAGCAAAGGATTTTCATTACTTTAGTTTGGTTAATTTATTATTTTCAAGCTGGTGCCTACACTTTTGAAACACAAAATTAATGGGCTCTTGGAAACCCTTTCTGAATCGCCCAAAGTCAATAGTGGTTCTTCCCACCTATCCTCTTAATTTATAGTATGTCTCCCAGATGCGTTAAATCAAAGAAACACACTAACCTTCTTTTCATTTCCATTGATACAAGTAAAAAGTTAAGAGTAGTCATAAACAAATTCTTTGTGTGAAAACACCAAAACTGATTTAAAATACACTTGGATGTCACTCAGCATTGTCATGCAGCTCTTTTAGACTGCAAATGACACATCCATTTATAGAGATATTTAGATAATAATGGAAGAAATGTTAGTGACTTGTTTTCTAAACTAGCAACCAACTCCATAGGTTTGATGGCTGCTCATACACTAATCTGTTTGCATCTGTTTTCTGTTGAAATAATTAAAATTGGAAGTGGTAATAATATATTAATATTTAACATTATATCTGTTTTGGTCATATTTGCTTATAGATAGAAGACTAATTATTTTTTTCATTTAGAATTATTTCATTCAGGTCATTAGGGATAAATTAATTTATGATTCCCATATCTTTTTCTATGATAAGAGAGTAATGGAAAATTTTGGAAATTAATTTGAACATTTTCTGTTGTCTCATGTTGGGAATGACCCAGTTTAGACTGGGTGAACATTCAAATCGTAGTTAAAAGGAAACCAGGTTTGGGGAGGAAAAAAAAAGGTGCTATGTACACCAAGTCTAAGGAATGAGGCAAGGCCAAGAATGGGAAAAAATATATAATGAAGTCAGAAAGAGAAAGTTGGAATACAATTTAAAGAATTGGTCCAATACAGTGGTTTATGACTAAGGTCAACCATTTTCAGACACTGCCAGCATTACCCCGAAGTGATGGTGGCACATCAAAGTGGGAACAGGGATTATAACATCACAGATTTATAATCACAGGTATTATAAAAGCAAGACACAAACCTTCATGGCCTTCATTCCTTACCCATATCTGTAGTTCCTTCAGTATTTATTTTTTTCTTGGTATATGACAGCTGAAAAGTCGAGTGACTACACATGCCGGTTTCTCTGCCACCACCCTGGTCAATGCCTACCACTCTGTGCTGCTGTGAAGAGCACCTGTTTTCATTCTGCTGAGTGTCCTAGTCTGGACGATGAACTTCAGTAGCTAGAGTGACTACTCTAGCTAAGACCCACTAGAGAAGGTATGATCACTTTACTTCTTTGTGGATTATTACCTTATACTTTCATACCTACAAAGTCTGTTGAAATCTACAGAGGAAGGGAAGATTTGTTTGATAGTTCCTCCTTTGGAGGATGACAAAGTGTGTGGAGAAGGTACAAGATATCATATTCTTAGAGAGTTAAAAAAGAACTTTGATGCAGAAATTTTGTGTTTAAGTATTCAGGTCATTAAAGATCCTCAGCCTATGAGGCTAAGGTTAAGAAAATTGGCATGAAGGTAAATTACTCATTTCCATTTCACAAGGCTTTTTCTGGAGATGTTATTTAATTCTTTTGTTGGGAACATATTCCTTTGCTTGACTCTGTGTTGGTTTCTACACATTGGATGAAACAGCCACCTCTTCCAGTCTTGAAGGAGTGGCTCCTTGTCAGAGATGAACCTTATCATTCAACCCTGCCCTAGCTCTCATTGTCGCTCAAGCCTTTGTGATTGTCAGGGCAGCCTACTTTATTTTCAGTGGCTCCCAGTAGCTCAGGGTGTGCCACACCTGTCAGCGTCCTGCAGTAGGGGAATCTCAGTCAGCACCTAGATTCAGGCAAACCAGACCCTCAGGCAGCAGCTTTTAAAGTATGCAAATATACAGGGCAGGGCAAAAGTAGCTTTACAGTTGTGAGTATGTGAAATAGTTTATTATTTTCCATAGGAACAACTGCAAACCTACTTTTGCCCCACCCTGTATATACAGTTCCTCTGGACCATAAACCTAAGCCTTGCTGGCCACTAAAGCCAGTTGATCTGGAGGTGTCCCCAGGATGGCAGCTGCAAAAAAAAAAAAAAAAAAAAGAGCACCAGATGCATGAAAAAGCTCCCCTTCAAGAAATACTGATGCTCTGGAGCCTGGAACAGGGAGGGCAGAAAGATGACACTTAAGGCTGGAATGAGGCAGAGGCAGAATGTGTCTATGGAAACTACTAGGAGAAGGAAGAGAGGAAGAGAAAGAGAGAGAGAGAGGGAGGGAGGGAGGGAGAGAGCGCACCCTGCTCTCTGGCAAGAATTCAAAGATAGCACCTGTAGGCTGGAACCAGGTTGAAGGCAGTGTATAAATGCTGGCCAGGAGAAAAAAAGGTGTCAGGGCAGGGGTGGAGTGTGGAAGGGAAAGTCCAGAGTTAAAAAATTTTTAAAAAGATGGTGCCCTTGACTAGAGCAAGGCAAAGGGAGAGCACAAGGATGGCACTACTCCAGTCAGCAGGCCCCTGGATGTGTGCTAAATTAGGTGCCTACTCTCAGGCCTGAGGCTGTCAGCTTAGCAAATGAGCTTCATTCACAGGAAGTCCGGGCACCTGTGCTTCAGCTTCACACTGAGCCCTGGACCAGGTGAGTCAGAGCATGCACACCCAAGGGCCATTTCTAGATTGCTATAGCTTTGTGGGCTCGTGAACATGACTCCATTGGTTTCAAAGGCTAGATGTTTTGGGGGCTCATCTCTCAGGTGCAGGTTTTAAAAGCCAGAGTGCCTGATATGGCGTTCAAACCCTTCGCTCCTCAGGGAGAAACTCCACGTTTTCAGTTCTCTCGGTATTGTGAGCTATCCCTGGCCAGGCATGGAGGTAAAGGTAGATTGTGGCCCAGCCTCTCCTACCTGCTTCAGTATGGGCCTTCTCTTGTTTGTTGGAGACTAGGAGACTCAGACAGTTTGTTGGAGACTATGGAGCCTAGGATACTCAGACAGTTTTTAGGTTTTACAGAGGAGGTTTTTCCATATTGAGCGGCAGGTTGGTTTTGTCCGTGAGAAGAGACACATGTACCCAGCCACCCTCCTGTTACCATCTTGAATCATAACTCATAGATAACAGAGAAATATTGACATGTCTAGTAATTTTGAAAGGTTTAATGGAAACTTAGGGCCTAATCAAACATAGCACAGGCTATAAATGAATCTTTAAGATAAATAAGAAATTGTTAAGTTACTATTACAGTGCAGTCCTTTATTATATGTAAGGTATTCTTTATTCAAGGGCTAGTAATGGCAAAAACAGTTATCAGATCTTGAGAGGAAGACTTCTTTAGGCTTAAAAATTGATAGGTAAATAAAACATTCATTGGTATTTGAATTTAAAAGTTGAAATTAATTTACAACCTCTCATTTTACTATTGGGCGTGAAGTCCATGTTCTAGGGGATGTGGAGAAGGCAGTAAACCTTGCAAGTAGCATGGACCCTTCATGTGGGCACTCAGACTGCAGAGAAAGATGAGAGTCACTCGATCACTTGGGTGCTTAGTAATGCAGTTAATGTCATTCATTGTGAGCATTTCTGTAATCAGAAGATGAAAAGTGATTAGTAAGTGGAGCTAATTTGGAAGAAATTTGTTAAAAGTTTGCACATGGTTAAGTGTTAAATAGAATATTTGAGTTCTACAATTAATGTTTTTATGAAAAATATGTGAGTTTTTTTAAAGGAACCAAGGCTCTCTTGTCCCTATTCTTCCCTAACCTAGTTTATGCTCTTGATTTCCTCACTTCCCATTTTCTATTCAACCTGCTGCAATCTGGCCTTGTGGTCCTTGCTCTACAGATACACTGAAATTGCTTTCACAGGTCATTGTGACCTTCAGTCATATATTGGACTTCTTTTTTGCATTTGACTCTGAGTTAATTTTCTCCTTGAGATACTATAGTACCTGCAAGTCCTAATACCATCTTCTCCTAGTTTTCTATGACCAGCTCTTTTTTCCTTCCAGGATTCCTCTTTTTCTGCCTATTCCATCGAATGGCATTCCTACAACTCTATTCCTGTTATGCATCTCTTTCAGTCTTTGTGTGCTCTTTTCTTAAGTCATTTATTCTCATGGCTTAAATTTTCCTCTGTATGTTGATTACTTTCAAATCTATGATTGTCAAATGGGTGTCTCTGAGGTTCAGCCCTATTTCCCTAGCTGTGTTCAGGGTATCTCTGTATGAATGTCCCCACACACCTGTTCCTCTACATACCTCACACTAAATTCATCCTATTAATTTTTTTCAAAGCTTGCTCTTGCCATATTCTCTAACTCAGTTCAAA
>PVIA01009556.1:0-60134 GCA_004024845.1 Tonatia bakeri
GGTACTCGTGGGGACGGCGCGCCTGGTGTGCTGGTGGAGGAAGGCGGGGCCAGTGGCTGCAGACGACCCACCGAGAGCAGATCCTCCGCTGCCCACGGCACCGCCACGGACACCCGGTGCGTCTGGACTGTTCACATGCACCTTCGTGCACACCTCTGCTCTCACACTGTAACCAGCTCTCGGATTCACGGGAGGTGTTTTTGTTAGAAAAATAGCGACCTCTGAGGGTTGGTAAGAGGTCCTTAAACCCTGCTGCTATTCTGAGTACTAGGCGGTGTCAGTCCCGGAAATAAAGTTCCTCAGATATTGGAGATTACATCTCAGGTTTACACATTAAGGACTGTCATGAAAATAAAATTTTCCATGAGAGTAGAGTGTACGGATAACAACATTGAATACTACATCCCCATTTCCTTTGCGTATCTTTTTCAGGTTTACCTAACCATCGCCCGGTGAATCAGCCTAATTCTCGACTCCGCATGACCATGTCCGTCTCGTAATTGCGGCGCACATCTGCATGTGTTTACGCTGATTTTCTGTATTTGATTTCCCTCCCATTAGCCCTTAATCTCCTCGAGGATGGGAATCAATGTAATCCTTATTCGCTATTCCCAAGGGCCCGGGGTTACTCTGTGAATCCGACGTGTAGTCAGTAAATGACATGCACGTTTTCCTCTCCGAGGACCGCTGTAGTGCCAGCTTGGCTGGTCTTCCCAGCCCTTCTTCCATCTCTCTACCCATCAGCACATGCTCCAGTGGTGCTGATGTCAACCCTGGGATGACACCATCAGGGAACAATAGACAATTCTAAATGCATACAACACACTTCAAAATCAAGAGTGAATTACCTGTGGATTTCCCATGACTTTGTAGGGAGCGAGGTGACATTTAAATTGTAGGTATAAGTTTCCAACCATAAGCAAGTATCTGCCTTTTAAGAGAATATAAACTCTCTCTCCAGTTGCTGAGTGTATTTACGTATGCGTCTCTGCAGCCCTCCCTGGGGCATTCTATCGGACGCTTCACCATTATGCCGCCGGGTTTTGAGTCTGGTCCCATATCAAAGGACCAGGAGCAATCAACTTAATGAATTTGCCCATTTCCAAACAAGGTTCTACATCTTCTGGCACCATTTTGCCCAAACTACAGACTCTCAAAGTGCCAGTCCTCAGATGATGCAAAATCGTTGCTCCAGCTCGCTGCTTCCGTCTTCTCCCCCAACTGCGTACCGGACGGACTGCAGAGTGACTCATGCTCAGATCCTTCCCTCTCCCTGGAGTATTCGGCCACGTGGGCCCCAGACACACTTGGGAAATGTGTTTTTACAACTTTCCTTCTCTTCCTTCTGCCATGTGGTCATACACTGAACCCTGGACACCAAGCACC
Source organism: Tonatia bakeri (assembly GCA_004024845.1). Classification (NCBI taxonomy): domain Eukaryota; kingdom Metazoa; phylum Chordata; class Mammalia; order Chiroptera; family Phyllostomidae; genus Tonatia; species Tonatia bakeri. The sequence goes on from PVIA01009556.1 coordinate 1,387, forward strand.
CGTGACAGACCACCAGCTGCCTTTCCACTCTCTTCTGCGTTAAATACCCACCCATCCTGAGCTTCGCTCTCTCAAGAACCTCCCCTTAATCCGCTGTCTTCATGGAAAACCCTACCGAGTAAATTTGGAAATTAAATGCAATGCTATAACACATTGGAAATATGTACTCCTCATTATACCCCTTAGTCTTTATCTATAGAGCTCAGTGCATTTACCCATCCATTCCCCTGGGGTAAGACCACAATTTGTCACCTAATAGATTCAATAAGAAACACAGGAAACAGTCCGCTTCTAACATATGAAATAGGGTTTGAACAAACGGTAGACTGGAGAGCTCAGTGGGCAACATTAAGAAAGTTTTCTCCAAATCCCTTTACTATATGAAAGGTCTGTGCTCTGAGACTCCTCCAGCATGGAAAAGCTAGCTCTTCTGCTACGGTATGTAGGCAGCTCTGTGGTAGCAGAGGGTAAGATGGATGCACAGTAAAAGAAAAAGCAACTCTTCTTTTGGCTCCAGAGGCTGTGAGAAGAGAGGGAGAGAGAGGAAGGCCGGGAAGTCAGACACACCTGTCTCCACCAGCCACCAGGTGAGCTAAAGGGAGTCCGAGAGACAGGCTGGGATGGGGAGGCAGCCCCTCGGCCGTAGTCCTCGTGAGCTGGGTCACAGCCCCACCGACCAGGTAAGGCAGCAAGCTCAGGCAGAGGAAGGCTCTAAGGGCGGCCTGCTCCTGCACCATGCCTGGTCCCGGAGGAGAGCAGATGAGTCAGAGTCAGCCCAGCGTCACTGCTGAGCCCTGCTGAGCCCAAGCTAAGACCAATGAGGCGGCAACTTACACGTCCCACGGGACACACAGTGTCTGCATACCAAGGACGGTATCCCAGAGACACAGGGTGGGGGCGTCGCTCCTGAGGACCCCACTCTTCCCTTATGCACTGTGAGGTCCCACAAGTCCCCCTGCTCCTCCTCTTCCTCTTCATTCACTCATTCATTCATTCATTCATTCATACATCGCTGTCTTTAAGCAGCAAGAAGGAAGGCTTTCAAAGAGATATGGAATTTTTAGGGAAAAATTTTTGAACGCTTCTTAAATAGGTCATTTAAATTATTGGATCAAACTGAACTTTAAGCTTGACTAGATTTTTAGTACATTTTTCTCATGTATCCTTTAAGAAGACCAGATTGTTTACCAATGAGATATTAAACCTTATAATTCACTGCTTTTCTCACTTGCGGTGAGTTAAGTTTTATAATTCCCACCACAGTATGTCTGATAGTAGCTGAATAACTTGTCTTTTCTGGGATATGAGTATTTTAATGGCTGCTTCTAAGAAGTCCAACCTTGTAAATTGAAGGACTTCATTTTAAAGCTTAGAACAGGAGCTGGCAAACTGCAGCTTGAATATCAAACCCGACCCATTGTTTTTAAATAAAGTTTTATTGGAACACAGCCACGTTCATTTTTTACATATTGTCTGTGGTTGCTTTCATGGTATGGCAGCGGATCTGAGTATCTGCAATGCAGTCCACAGGGCCTGCAAAAGCAAGAGTGTTTATTGTCTGGCTTTCTGTAGGAAAAGTTTGCGGACCCCTGGTGCAGAATAATACGATTTTATTGACCGTCTTGTCCAGCCCCCTTTGCAGACACTAAGCTCCTGCGTGAATGAGTAGCACATCCCAGGGCACACAGAGTTAGGGGAGGGGACGGGATAACAAACCATGGGATACCGAACAACGGTGAAAAGTGAGTGGGTAACTCTGTACAGAGCTGGCTTCCTTCAGACAACTTTGTCTTAAATATTATTCCCGAGATTAAATAATTGTGATGAACTAAGCTCACTAATAAACCCTAGAGGAAAATAAAAACCATCAGTGAAAATTCCTTTTGGCCTGTGCAAACCAGGGTTTTGCTAAAATGGAAAGACTCAGTTTGGTCAGCGTGTGCCTGACACGCCGAAGTCCTGTGTTCTGGGCTATTCACATGTTCTCGGATCAGTGGGTCCCGAAGGAGCATCCGGTGTATCATGCTGCACCATTCAGGGGTTGGAAAATGTCCCTAAAACTTGGCTGCTGGAGTCCCAGGTGGAGCTCCCCTGGTCTGTGCTGAGAGGATGCCGGAGAAACGTGGGCTGCAGAACGCCGAGCCGCTCCCCAGATTCTTGAAGAAAGGGGGCCGCGGAGGGGCAGCACGTAAAACGGCGCCAGGGCGCTGGCCCCGTCTCCCCTCCCCTCGGCAGGGCCCATCCTCCTGCTGGCTCCCTGCGCTTCCCGACCGCACGTGCATCCCTGCAGGTGGAGTGTGCGTCGTGGCGCTGCAGGCACAGGGTGGGCTTGCCAGCCCTCGCCTTGTTTCAGCCTCTCAGGGATCTCCACGCGTTTGCCCACTCACCTCGGACGGTGCTCCTTCATCCTGCGGCCCGTGCTCTGCTCTCGTAACTCTCCTGGCTTGTCGCATCCTGCCAGGTCCACCGGTCATCTGTCCGCCACCCTCAAGTGGGAGTTCTAGGTCCCAATCTCTAGCCTTCTTTTGTCTCCTTGCTGTGTTCACCTGGGCAATCTAATTTATGCTCCTGGCTTCCATTGCCAGCTAACTGGTCATGGTTTGTTTGTTTGTTTTTAATAACAGTGGGGCGATTGTGTGCGGGGGCGGGTAGGGAAGGGCCGTGGCTTTAATTGCTAGCCAAATCTGTTTCCAGCCAGGTCTCTCTTCTACACTATAAAGTCATGTCTGCTTGCCCGCAAAGCACCCCGCAGCTGGGCTTTCCCAAACTCAGGAAGTCCAAAGCCGAAACCATAATCTTCCCCCAAAACCCGATACGTTCCCGATACTCTGAACTTATTGCCATCTTCTCGATCCCCTCCAGTGGTTCCTGGGAGCCACAGCAAACAAAGCTCCTGGATTCCGTGAAGCGCTCCGTGCTCCGCGGCCTGGCTCAGCCAGCCTACTCCCGGACGTGGCCTCTACTCTCCCCACTGTTGCTATCCCTTGCTTTGTCCTGCCCGCGCTATTCTCCTGTGTCTGTACTCCCATCACCTCCCCCGTGTCAACTAATGAGCATCTATCCAGCTTCCAAGATGCAGTTCACTTACTACTTTCTCTGCATCATCTGACCAGCCATGGGAGCCTAAGAGAAGTCTGGAATCCTGACTCCCTCATCTCCGCACATTGGTGGGCTCTGGAATTCATCACCTGCCAGAGCAACCTTGTGGCAGCAACCTGCTTCTCTCTGGGCAAGACTTTAACTGGCTGCAGTTAGTTGTGGAATTTTCCAGCTTTCCCCTCCATCTGGAATTATCTTACTAGCCTCCCTTGCGTAGCTGCGGGGCCAAGTGAGTCGTAATGTTGGAGTCATTCAGCCCGAACTTCAGTCGCTTGGTGCTGTCGGTGAGCATTCTTCTAGAAACGACAATGCCGTGACTAGAATGCGGACAGTCTTGTTGGGGCAGCGGACGGCCCTTCGCTCAGCAGCCAGCACAGCACAAGGAGGCACCACAGCAAGGTTAGAAAGCACAGACCCGGAGTCTCGGAGCCTGAGTTGGAACTGGAACTCAGCTGTTTACGGCCTTTGTGACTCTGGGAAAGTTTCTTAGCTTCAGTGCCTCCGTCTCCTCACCTGTGGAATGAGATGGTAGCAATAGTGCCCTTCAGATAGGGCTGTGGCCAGGGGCATATTTATATTATATGTGTATGTATACATGGGTGTATTTAGTGTGTTACCTGCTTCTATTTTTAGCTGGTTAGATGACTGCAGGAGAAATTCAAGTTCGGTAGCTCTGAGAAAGGCCGTTTTCGGCTGGAGGATTAAGCAGCCTCCCTCTTTCGCAGCAGTAAAAACCACCACCAAACTCTCAACTCTCCAATTAAACCGTACGCTGAATAACAAGTTTGTATACCCCGTGTTTGTTTAGCGTGTTATACTAGGCAAATAACTTTCACCTACTTTTATATTAGGTAGCAGCAAAAACAAGAAAGCAGTGAGCAGACTTTTTTTTTATGTGCCAAGGCTTTGATGAATGCCTCCTTAAATAGTCTGAGCAAGCAATTACAGGGATTTCAAAGGCCACGGTGCCCTGTGAACACGAACCACTGTGCGCCTCGGTCTAACATGGTACCCATGGCATCTGACTCTCACACCCACTGGAGCCCAAGAAGCAGGCTCGCCCTAACTTTATGTAGATGAAAACAATGAGAAAGTCACACAAGCCCTGCTTTCCGACTGCATGTATGGCCATCCGGGATCCCAGTGGTGCACAAGGAACTGAAGAGACCCAGGGGGACAACAAGGAGTGAAAGGCAGTTAAACAAAGGAAACAGACTCATCGTTTGCCATCGTCCCTGCCCGTCGTTCCCTAGGCAGTGCCGTGTCTGGTCCTATCATTGCCTTCCTCCACTTCTCTCTGTTTCCGGCACCGCCAGCCAGTGTGGCCCACGCCACCATGGTCGCACCAGGACTGCTACAGCAGCCTGTCAGCTGATGGCCCTACGGCTGCTCCGACACCCTTCTCATCTGCTCTCCAACTGGTGGCCAGAGTCATCTTTTCGGAATGCAGATCTGATCATGTCACGTCTTTCTGCTTAGGTGACTTCCATGTGGATTTCCATCGGTCTTAAGGTGAAACAAAAATTCTTCAGCCAGGTTTACGAGGCCCTGAACGTCTGCCTCCACCCGCTGGGGCGCAGAGTGTGAGTGGTTAACGCCCAGTCCTCGAGCTCCCGTCAAGAGACGGTCTCCACTCCCCAGACCCCTCGCTGTTCGGGCTGACCACCTGACTGAGGATGGCTAAGGAAACGTCTGACCCATGAAAACCTCTGCTGCGCCTCACTCACGAGCCTACCAGGGGGCTGAAACGGCGACACTCACGGCGACTGCGACAGCCACAGGCGGAAGAAGACAGGGCAGTGTCGGCATGAAGCTCTGACCGTGAGAGGATTCCTCAGGATCCCCCCGTCACAACCTCACCCTGGAATTTCCTTAGAGAGCTGTATGGGAGGGAATAAACATGTACTGTTTTGAGCCACGCTACGCGTGGGTCTCCGCGTTATGCCTCCTCGCCTGCCCGCAGTCCTCCGGTGCCTCACCTCGCACGTCAGCTGGAAAGACCTTTCAGTCCCTCACTCTGGCCGTGCTCCCTCCCCCCATGGGGTCTTTGCACACGTATCCCTCTTTCCATGGAGTTTCTGGTGAAATCCTGTTGGCCCTTCGGACCTGTTCGCTCAAGTATGGCCATTTCATGAGAGCCCTTCTGCACTCAAGTTCCGCCTTTAGGCCCATCTCTCCGTGTACTTCTCCTCCAGGGAACTCGTGTGATCGTGCCTTCCCCAGTTTCCGCGCCTGTTTAGTTACTTTAGCCCCTTAGTCTCTGTCCCTGCAGGACAGAGGAAGAGTCCGGCTTTGTTCATTCACTGCCCACGGAGTACCTTGACATAAAGGCAATAATAATTTTTATTGAATGAACAAATCAGATCGTCAACTCATACCTTTAAAATTTTTTAAACATTTTAAAGTATAATTTACAGCCGCAAGTTATAGTACAAAAATATTTTTTCTCAACATGAATGTTATTTTTGTTCTTTTATTGACCGTAGAGGTGAAGATTTCGTCTTTCACCACTGAGTATCACGCTAGCTGGGGACTTGTCCTGCGTGGCCTTTATTTTGTTGAGGTGTGTTCCCTCTGCACACATTGTTGAGAGCTTCTTTCTCCCTTTTTATCATAAATGGATGTTGAATTTTGTCAAATGTCTTCTCTGCATCCATTGATAGATCGTATGACTTGCATCCTTCATTTTGTTAGTGTGGTGCATCAGCTCAGTTGATGAGTGCACGTTGCACCTCCCTGCATTCCTGGAATGAATCCCACTTAGTCATGGTCTATGATCCTTTCAATGCATTATTTAATTCAATGTGCTAGTATCTCCATGAGGACTTATGGATCCACTTCCTAGCCCACGTGCCCACAGCCTCTGGATGTGTGGCAAACCTGAAGCCTGCCCCTCAAGCTGAAACTCCAGGATAAATAAATAGGACTTTTTCAGAGGAAGATGGGGGAGTTTGTGGTGTGAGTGTGTGTTTCAGTCTGTGTAGTCTGCCCTGGGGGTGGTGGCCTGCCCAGAACTGTCTTCCTGACCGATTCAGTCCCGGGGGCCCAGAAACACAAGCCCTCCTGGCCCCCAGAGCAAGGCGCTCAGGAGGTGCCGTGCGGACTGCCTGTGCCTGCCGGCTCTAGTGGGGCCGTGGGAGCGCGTGCAGTGCGTGCATGCCCACAAGCTCCGGCAGGGCTGCATTGGACGGTGCATGGGGGCGGGGCATGCCCTCGGTTGTTAGCAAGGTACAGGGAAGTGCAATAGTGGTTCCCACCAGCACCCCGGTCCCCAGAGAGAGTCCGAACAGGTCCCTGTCCCTCTGACTCTAAGATCAGTAGGTGAATCACCTTCACATAAGGTCTATGCGCTTTTCAAGCTGCTGCTTTGAGCTGGGTCTCGGGGCAAGCGAGGCCGTGCACGAGCTCTTGGAGCGCGGAATCTCAGTTCCCAACAGCTCTTGGGTCTCCCGGATGTAAACGCTGTGGCTTATCAGAGCCGCACGTCTGGGGGGCTCATTCCTCTGGTGCTGGTTCCAAGGGCTGCAGTGCCCGATGTGCGGCAGGAGCTGCGTACTTGTGATGTCCCTGTCAACTGTGGGCCGCCATGCAGGGCTGGGGGTTGGTGAGGCTGCACCTCTGCCTCTCCTGCCCATCTTGATTTTTATCCCGTTATCCTTTGTTGGGGAGGCGTTGTTCAGTTGGTTTTCAGGTCTTCTTCAGAGGGAATCGCTTCATATGTAGCTGAAGTTTTCATGTGTCTGTGGGAGGAAGTGAGTGCAGGATCTTCCTAAGCTGCCATCTTGAGCCTGCCTCTTGCTACTTTGTCTGTAAATGCTTTTAGTAATTGATGTCACTAATTGCTAAGACTAATTAGAAAAGATATATGCATGCCTCTGTGCACTGCAGCATTATTTACAATAGCCAAGACATGGAAGCAACCTAGGTGTCCATCAATCGATGAATAAAGGAGATTCTATATGCAATGGAATATTACAGAACAATAAAAAAGAATGCAGTCCTGCCATTTGTGACAACATGGGTGGAGCTAGAGGGCATTATACTATGTGAAATAAATCAGAGACAGACAAGTACCATAGGGTTTCAAATACCTAGGTGTGGAATAAGGAAACAAACTGACAAAACCACAACAACAAAAGCAGACTCCTAGAGACAGAGAGGAGAGAGGAGCCGGGGGTGGGTGGAAAGGGCGAAGGGAACACACTCAGTCGTACGTGGTAAAAACGAGTGGGGCAATCACACGTGAGGTGTAAAAATGTCGAATCACTATATTGCACAACTGAAACTACTATAACTAACATGATATTGTATACCAACTGTATTTAAGTTAAAAACAAACAAACAAATATATAAATTACGGATGTGCTTGAAAACCGTGGCCGCGAAAGGACACGGAGCTGGACCGGCCTGAGCCCCTGACGGGCCAGCCCGTTGCCCCGCCGTCCCGGTTCACCTTATTTGCCTTCAGCATCTCACTCCCCTGACAGTTGCTACCCAAGCAATCTCTGGGCTGCTTCTCCCTGAAGAACCTCTGGTTGCAAGGGAGTGCCAGAGAACGGAATGCACAAGGAACGGGCCCTGTTCCGCCCGTGACTTTGTGCGGTGGAGAGGAACAGGCGCAGGCTGGGTTCAGGAGATCTGGGGCCCTGACGTCGAGTCAGGGTGGCCAGGTGTGTGTGTGTGTGTCCCATGCAGCATTTGGGAGGCATTCACTCTCAAAATATTTCTTGTTTACCTGGGTGTCCTATATTTTTATTTGCTGCATTTGGCAGTCCCGTTTTTAACTCGACTCACCAGATTCTTCACCTTAGACAGGCGTTTTACCTCCAGTGGGTTAAAGGTCATATAATATTTGAAATGCTTAGCATAGGGTCAGGCGCTATGTGCTGACACGTGGTTCTCAACGAATATTTAGTCTCGTTATTGATATATACACTAATAAAACCTGCTAGTTATTTCAACAAGATCCCATTCCTTGTACTACTAAAGCTGCTATTTATTGTAGGACCTACTATACACAGAGTAACATTGTTCTGAGCCCTTCACAAGCATCATTGCATTCAGTTTCTCCAATGGCCCCATGAAGTAAGAACGAGCCTATTCCCCCCTTTCCGGATGAGGTGCAGAGGTTCTGGGTCACCGTGCTGGCTGACATTATTCCATAGCGCAGGAGACCCCATCAGACCCAGCTGACCCCTGACCCCGTGCTCTTCGCCACGCCACAGTCTATGCACACTGCAACGAGGCTGGCTCCGTTCACGGATGGGCGTTTTTCAGAGTTAAGAGGACTGCTTTCCCTGAGCCCCCCTGGAGCCCCAGGGGATTGGTTCTGCTGCCCACCTGGTAAATCAGCCATCCATTTTGCACCCAGAGCTGATTTTATAGAAATCTAAATACGCTTTACTAGATTTACATGTTAACACTAAAAGAGAAAAAAGTCCCCTGTTTGCCTTTTAGTTGGGGCAGCCCTTGGGTTTACAGGCTTGTTTGAGTGAGTAATTATTCTGGAGATGCCAAGGCCTCCTTTACTGAGTCGTAAATGCATCCTGGACAACTCGGAATAACAGGCAGGCCCCTTCCTTCGAGCCCAGCAGGCAAGCACTGTTCGGCTAGATGTGTGCTGGCTGGCCTACCCCCGCAGGTTCCTCTCTTTCTCTGGAAGCCTCCTATGAAACCATGTGAAGGGGGAAAGAGGATCAGATAATTGGGATCTTTAAGATGGTTATTATGAAAAATGTTCTGGAACCAATTCAAATACCAATCAGAAACCACACTGTTCAACTAAATCACTTTCAGATGCCACATAAGATACAAAATGCAATTATTTCCAGTTTAAAAATATAATGTTCCTTTTTAAAAAAAACACAATATTTTATTTTATTATTTAAAAAAACCCTGCCTTGGCCGGGATTCAAGCCCGTCACAGATGATGTGCAGACAGACTTTGTGCGGCTCCCTCTGGACCCGGAGTCCGCAGACCTCGCCGTAACACGTTTGAAAGTCCCTTAAAATGGATGTGACGGCTGTTTTCTTTGTGTATTACAGAAATACACAGAGTTCAGAGGCTCCATGGCTACACTTCGGGCATGTATGTCATTAAAAGAATGAAAAAAAGATGATGTCCAAATGCTGTATTAAAATCCCATTAGGAACGCTGGGAGGAATTTATGGTCCCGATCTCTTTTATCTGACAGGCGTCAGACTGGGGAGGCCGTTTTCCTTCTCGCCGTTTCTCCTCTTTTCTTTCTTTCTCTCTCTCCCTTCCTCCCCCTACCCCTCTCCCTCCTTTCTTTCCTCCTTTCCTCCCTCCCTCCCTCCCTTCCTTCCTCCCTCCCTTCTTTCCTTCCTTCCTTCCCTCCTCCCTTCCTCTTTTATTCCTTGCAGTCTCTGACGTGGCCACATAGGTCTGGGTGTCATCTTTAGCACTGCAAAGGGAAATATTATTGGGTTTCTGTCAATGTTTGCTTTTCTTTACTGTCTCCTGCGTTAGGCAGCCTTGGTGGTGTGTGTGTGTGTGGGGGGGGAGCTTTCATCCTTTTCCAGGTGAACTCGAGGACTCATTAAACCCAGGACTGTTCCTCTGGGTTGTCATCACTGTGATGACGTGACCTGAGGAAGATTTTTGTTACAGCAGCTCCCATGTGATCCATCAGACGCCGAGCATGAATTTTAATGGCCTCAGACCCACTTCTCCAGCCTACGGGCCTGAGGGCACTGGCTTTCAGAGCCAATCTTCCTGAAATGCTGTGGGACTGAAGGAATGTGTTTGCTTTGTCAGGAGAGGTGTGGATATCCGCCCCTCTTCAGATCTGTAGGGCATGCAGTCACCCTCTGCGGGACAGGAGGGAAATACCAAACCATTAACTCCTGGAGCATAGAGTTACTTAGGGGCTAACATGGAAAAGTCAGTCCACAAAGAGCTCCTACGGGGTCTGACAGGAGGAGTCGGAGGTCTGGTTCTGGTCCAGCTCTGCCGCTTACAAGCCGTGTGGCCGTGGGCAAGTTGTTTTATCTCTCTGGGTTCTGTTCCCTTGTGTGCAAAAGGAGCGCTGGCTCTGAAATTCTCTGATTTTGTGAACCCGGCCCAACAGGAAACAGAGGGGAACATAAATATTACTATGAGATATTGTAAGCACAGACATACAACAGTTCTTGAAGGACTTCAGCAGTGAGAGAAAGGTAAATAAGCCCCTACTTCAGGGAACTCCGACTCACTGATCATGCATCATGTGCTGTTCACTCGGTCTAGCAGCCACGACGCTCACTAGTTGAGGGCAATGGTGCTACTCATCTCTGCCCCTCACCTCTGTGCCAGTTTGCCGAGGGTGGGGATGAAGGGGGTGCCCACAGTGAGGACGCAGAGGAGGAGGAGAAATCCAAGTGATACAAAGAAGAGCGCATTGTCACAGAAATTAAGGCAGGAGAGTACCTGAGGCAGAGCACGTGGCCACTGGTGTTGAATGTCACAGGTGGGCAAAGAGGAGGGCAGCACAGAGGCCCTTCTCCGGCGGAGCATGGAGAGGAGACGGTTGCTCCATTGTCGCTTCACCTAGCAACTTCTACCCAAGGACGTTAAAGCTCTTGACTGTCTATGATGACCAGAAAACAGGAAGGAGGACAGCACTGCCATTTAAGGTTGAATAAACTGAACCTGAAGTTCATCTTTTACTAAGTGCTAGCCAGTAACAGAAGAGAAGTGCCAGATCTATGCTCCCGACCTTTTAGCCCCACAACTTCCAGACTCCCTCACGCACTCTCTTTCCTACTAACGTGGGAGGGACCGGTTGGGGGAGGGACTGCAGGGTGCACTGCGGAGCTGGCGGAGTGCACTTCGAGGACTAGAAGATCGGTGAACGTGCCACCACAGTCTTACTTCTTTCTGTATCCTTGAACCAAAGGCAAGAATTCCAACCACTTCGGCAGACTCACAGATGGAGATCAAGATGACAGCTAGCAGAGGGGTGGGGGGAAGAGATTAAGCAAAAAGGAAACAGGACTCATGGGCATGGACAATGGTGTGGTGATTGCTGGGGATGGGAGTCTCAGGGGACTAAAGAGTAATGGAAAGAAAACACAATGAAGATTAAATAAAATACAAAAAAGAGAGAAAAGAATTACAAAAAATAGCAGATTAGAATCAGTAGTGGGCAAGAAATGGAAGATACGAACACTTGATGGTCATTATACTCATGTGATGACCTCGGCACAGCATTCTGTACCTACGGGAAGGACGGGCTGACCAGAAACTGGTACAACGGGACCTGATACTGACTTCAAATCATACATCCAACCCCAAACAGAGTAAGAAAATGGTTCTATGCATTAGATTTGGGGTAATTTAATGTCAGTTTTAAACAACAGCAAAACGCATTCTGAGAAGAAAAAAATGGAAACACTCAGAGTGAGGAAGTCAGGGGCCAGAAAGAGTATGGATTTGTTTCCGCAGGAAAAATTGTGCCAAGAAGATTAGATTACATTTTTGGAGAATAAATTTATACTATTTTTGAGAAAAGGAAAAGTGGATGTTATTTATTAAGAGTTTTATAGGCCATTTGGTTCAGAAATGGCTAAATTTATTTTTAATTTATTTTAGGAGTTAGTTTTAGTTGGCATAGATTATGTTCCAAAGGCTGTTTGTAGAAGGACCAAGAAAAGAAAACGTCAAGGTGTTTGGGGAGTTTGAGAAGCAGTATAGCTGACATCTCTTTCTTATAAAAATTTCTATTGCTTTTCTGGAAGAAAAAGAAAATGGAACATTAATGAAATTGGCGCTTCAGTCCTTAGTTTGAGAATGTTAGCAAACACTAAAAAATTATAGAATTAAGAGACAAAAATACTCCCTGGATTCTCTGTAAGGTCAGAGGGAACAGTTATTCACTCATTTATTCATTAAACACTTATTTGTCCATGAGCCCCACTGACCCCATAATAAATGCATCAGGAACATGTAGAAAATAACCACTCTTTGTTATTTATGTGCTCTGCACCTGAATGTCCTTATCTGTGAAACGGAGATTATAACAGCTGACTCTGAGGGTCATTGTGAGCATTTGGTGTGACTTTATAAAACAGCGTAATGCTCACTCTGTGGTACTGACACCAGTAACGAATGTTATCGGACACCTACTGTGTGCTGGGTACTCTAACTTTTCTGTGCACACGAATGCACTAGGGGCTTACAGAACCTTCCGGATGTGGACACTGGGACCCCATTTCATGGGTGGAGGAACTGCGGTTTAGATAGTCTGAGTAACCCACCTGAGCTTGTAAGCGGTGCAGCTGAAATCCAAACCCAGACAGTCTAACTGCCCTGCTCACACCTGGCAGCTGGTACGGCTATTACTGCAGCCGCTGGGCTGAGTGAAACAGCAGCAGTGGGAATTTAAATTTAGACACCAGGCTCTTAACCATAGAGATTATAAAGAAACAGAATGGAAAATTTTGAAGTACAAAACTGCTGGAGATTTTCAGGCATGTCTAGGCTGTCAGCTGAGGCCCTGCACCACTTGTGGGCTTGGATCAACTTGGTAGGAAATGCTATTTTGGCACCTATGCAAATTCGAGCCCTTCTCTAATTTGCGTGAATCCCTAACAGCTTCCTTCCTCACAGTTTTCTCTACCTTGCTTTGGATTCATCCTGCATCATCTTAACACAAAGTCTGCTTTCCCCAAATACGTCCTCAGTTAGCAGTGTCACCGAAGGTTATGGGAGAAGTCATATCACATACAACACAACTAACTTCCTGGCTTTGCCCCCTCACTGTACACAGCAGCAAACAGGCTGGGCAAGCAGGCCGCGTCCAGCCATCTGGTCAACGCAGACGCCAGGGCTCCGGGTGGGACCTTGTTGGCAGGCAGGCTAAGCAGGCCAGTGGAAGTGAGGAGAGCTACCTCCTTCTGCCAGCTAGCCAGTCCTCTCAAGCCCTGCATTTTCTCTCCACTAACAACAACAACAACAAAGTAAAACAGGAATCAGCAAAGCTAATGCAAGCCAATCCTCCAGGTAAATTCCTCTTGAAAAGGCAAAAGGCCAAAGTTAAAAACAGTAAGTTTCCATTAAAAGTGAGAAATGTTTCCAGGGCATCCATTGGTATGTATTACTGCAGAAAAATTCCTTGCTGTCTGACTTTTTGTTGGGTTGGGCCATTGAAAAGCCCTGGCGGAAGATCGGAAAGAGGGAGGGAGAACTAGGTCGCGCTGCTTATGACCTTAGTTCCCTGCCTCCTGGGCCCCACGGAGCCGGCTCTGGAGTGCAACAGGGGCGCTGCCCTCCGGGGGCAGCCTGCTCCACAGACAGGACTTCCTCCTCCCTTTCCGGCATTACCCCGCGACTCCTCCTCCCTGGAGACCTGGAGGCGGTACCAGCTCTGCCCGCTAACGACAGGTTACTGCAGCGAGCAGAGCAGTTCCCTGCCGTCCCACCCACACCGTGTGCTCTGGGTTGACTCATGTCCCCAAGGGACGTGCAGTCCGAACGTTCAGCGCCCGCGAATGCGAAGTTATTGGGAAGTAGGGTTTTGCAAATGACGAAGTTAACATGAGGTCATTAGAGTGGGCCCCAACCCAATATGACCCTGTGCTCCGAAAAAGGAGGAGTTTGCAAACAGAGACATGCCTACGGGGAGAATGCTGTGTACGAACGAAGGTGGGGATTTGGGCGGACACCTCTACAAGGCAAGGGGTGCTGCAGGTGGTCGGCAAACGTGGTGACAAGCGCGGAACGGATTCTCCCTCGAAGGCCTCGGGAGGAACCAACTCTGCCAACACCTCGCTTTGTTCCGTGTCTGCTACCCTCCCCCAGAGGAAATTTTTTTCATTGCTTTCATAAAGAGAAAAAGAAAGGAGGAAGAGAGGAAAGGAGGAAAGCAGCGGGGGGGCGGGGAGTGGAAGCAGAGACATCGATATGAGAAACACCTCGGAATCAAATCCATGACCCTTCGGCCTACGGGCTGGTGCGCCACCCACTGGGCCACACAGCCAGGGCTTGGCACCCTGATTTTGGACCTCTGGCCTCCAGAACTGTGGGACAGTACATGTCTCCTGTTTAAGCCACACAGTTTGTTGTACGACGGCCCTAGGAAACTAATCCACCGTGCAAATAATCCATTACTTAAAAACCCCTAGAGTTTCCTTAACTTGAGTATGCCACCTGATAACTATGGGGACCCTGACTGATAAAATGTCAGCCTGAAAGGACATAAATTACCGGAATAATGCCCAGGTGGTAGACGGATCTGACCGAGCAGGGAGAGCCAGCTGTGAGCGTTGTTCGAGACTCTCTCATGTAAAATAGTGCAAGGCATCAGAACGGGAGTCGGCATTTGCTGACACATGTGGAGCAGAGCTAGCTAACGAACGTGTTCCTCTTTAGCTGTGCAGTGACGGAGTTCCACCTGCAAGTGTGCACTGGCTCTCAAGGGCATTTAGTGGGAACAAAAAAAAATCTGTGACATGCTAAAAAGAAAAATAAAATAGGGGACAAAGAGTTATGGGGTAAGGGACCTCAAAGGAGACACTGGAACAGAGGCATAAGTGGAGTAAAGGGGCGAGCCACGTGGATATCTAGGGGAGAGCGGCCGGGCTGGGGGAGCAGTCAGTTCCCAGACTTTGGGGCTGGGTCGTGTCTGGCGTGCTTCAGAAACAGAGCCCAAGCCAGCATGGCTGCCACGGGTTGAGGCTGAACAGGTGAAAATGAGACCAGAGAAGTAGCTTTCATTTCCTTCTCTATCCAACTGGGATATTTCAGTTTTCTCTACTGGATTGTTGTGAGTGCCTAAAGTTTAAAGACAGTGTTTGCAAAGTGACTAACAGAATGTTTCTCACATAATAAGTACTGATGTTACCCATGGTGGGTAGGGACCACAAACCCTTTTCACATTTTCTCCAGACCCACTTTCCATTCTTATAACAGCCTCAGCCAAAATTCATGTAACACAAAAATACCAAGAAATATTTCAAGTCCCAGCCCAATTTCCAATCAAGTGAATTTTCTTGGCTCCATTAGAGGTTGCTTTCTTTAGTTCAAAATTAACATCCAGCCTTTCTTGTGTGCGCCATTTAGATTCGCGTGGTCATGCACCCATCCCCCTGGTTTCCACTGTTCCTCCAGATCTTTGTCTTGGCTCGGGCAGTCCTAACCACTGTAACACACTATAACCAACTCTTATAGATGTTTAAGGAAGTTTTTCACTTATAAAAAGTAATAAAAGTATTAATTTCCTTTTCAGATTATTTAAATGGATCATAAAACAGCCTCATTTACTAAGCTTACCTTTCCTTGTGTCCCCAATAATCAGGAAAGGGAGTAGGGTCTGGGGCATTAAAGCATTCACGCGCACTGGTGGTCTGAAAGGTTTACTGTCTCTTCCTGGAGTGATTAATTTAAAGCAGGGCAAGGCTGGCTGAACATTGTTATTCTGCTTTAAGTGCATCTGGAAATCCAGAGTACGAGCCCTCGTTGCATTTTGTTGAAGGAAGAGAAATGCATGTTCATCATTCTTCCCTCCCACCAGAGCAATCTACAAACGCTCCTTACTCCCAGGAGGCAAAGCCCGTAGTGTCCCTTTGAACCGGAAGCAGAAGGTGCCGGAGTGGTCAGTGCCTAAGGATGAGGGCTGGGCCCCGGCGGCAGAGTCGAGGGGTTTCACTGAAGCATGCAGCTCCTGCAATCTGAGGAATTGGGCAGAAACTGAGAATTTACTTAGAAAGGGAAAAATAAATCTCCAAAAATAACTTTTAAAGGTTTGACCGATACAAACATCACAAAACTTAAAATAAATATCATTTTTATTGACTTCTTGACATAGCACTCTGATTTCTTCACGTATTTTGATGGCATCCTCTTTGCCTTTCCATATTAAGATGATTTGGTAATATTTTCTCCAGAGAGAATAGATAGCTGTCTGTCTCTCCTTCGGCACAGCTGATTGAAATATTTGTACTACCCGTAGTTCGGATGAATACAGTTGTGGCTCAATACACAGAAACCTCTCTCACTGCTCTTACTGCTGCTTCCAGTCAGTGCTTGCAAACCCAGGAGTCCTGATGGTGCTAGGATCCTCCTTCTTCCAGTCCCCGTCAAAGGGGAAAGCCTGGACCGTGTGTCTGCCTGCGGCGCTGCATCACGGGCCTGTCAGGACAGAGTGTCCAGCCAGACCACGCATCTACGGAAAGCACACTGCTGATGAGAAACTGAGGGCTCGCACGACCGAGGACTGGAAGAGCTTTCTTCAGACTGGTTTCTGGCTTCATATATCTCACACTCCCCACCCCCTCCACTCTGCAGGCGCTCCCCACACGGGGGCCACAGGACAAGCCCGCATTCCCCTATAGCCCCCAGCCCTGTACCTTCCCGCGGTGACAGAAGGGAGAAAGTGCCAGCGGCAGCAGGAGCTGGTCTGGATGGCACTTCTACGCCAGTGACGCTGGCGGTGACTCTGCACCCCTGGAGATGACTGCAAGCCCCATGATTATAGCCCACTAAACCCACACTGAAGCTACCCCTAACACAATCCCCTGGCAGGGGCCCCGGGGTCCAGGCCTGTCCCACGCCACCCCGCTGCCGGGGAAGTGTGTGGGAGGGGAAGTCAGAATGGAAGGAGACAGTGGTCGTAACCAATAGTGGTTAAAATGTCTTACTTTTGCAAATTTTACACAAACACATGTGGCCTCCCAGGGTGCTGGATACAGCCCTTGTGGCTGGACAGCCACCTAGAAGCAAAAGTGCCGTTAGTGTCACTATAAATCTTCCTCCAGGGGGAAGCATAAGAATAGGGGTCTTATTCTCACCCTAGCCGACCTGAGACCAGGAAGAGAGAAGTCTACTCAAAGCTGATCCCTCACTGAACTTCAGTTGGCAACACAGTTGGCCCTTGACCAATGTAGGTTTGAACTACATGGGTCCACTTGTACGTGACCTTTTTCCAATAAATACTATAAACGTGTTTTTCTTATGATTTTCTAAATAACATCTTCTTTTCTCTCACTTACTGTATTGTAAGAATATGGTATGTAGTACATATAACACACAAAATATGTGTGAGTCAACTGGTACCAGTAAGGTTGCTGGTCAACAGTAGGTTGTTAGTAAAGTTTTCGGAAAAATCAAAAATTATACGTGGATTTTCAGTTGCCTGGAACGTCAGTACCTCTAACCCCCACGTTGTCTGAGAGCCAACGGCACTTCCAATTTTCTAACAAAATCAGACATTATCCACAACTTTGTTCCAGTGGATTATTCCAGAAACTGAACAGGAGGTATTTCCAGTGTGATTTTTAGAGTTATTAAATGATTGAGTTAAAATAATAATGGGAAGGGTGAAATTAATTTGCTTTCTATCTATCCATCTAATGGTAGAATTCTTTTGCATGGAGGTTGGATAATATGCTCTCACAATTTTACTTTTTTTGTTCCTACTTTTCCCCAGGTTTCATATTTTTTTCTTTTTATATTTTTTTCTTTCATGTTCATTGTCCCGTTTCCTTCCTAGGACTTAGTGCATCTCAGCAATGGCTCTGGCTCAGAAACACATCCTGGGGGGATTCGCTCTGGGTTTTGGCACCAACAGAGAAACGCCTGAGGCAGGGAAGAGCCAGTGGGGTCGGTGAGGGCACCGGGGCCCGGGACACACTTCACTGCAGAGGTTACGGGAGTGTCTCGGTCAGCGCGGGCTGCTCTGACAGAACACAAGAGACTGGACAGCTTGAACAGCAAACGTCTACTTCTCACAGTGCTGGAGACGGGAAGTCTGAGGTCAGGGTGCCAGCATGCTGGGTTCTGGTGAAAACCCCCTTTCTGGCTTTCAAATGGTTTCCTTCTTGCTGTATCCTTGCATGGCACAGAATGGGAGAGAGTGACGTTGATGTGAAAGAGAAACATCGACTGGTGGCCTCTCATGCATGCCCGACTAGGGAGCAAACCCGCAACCTAGGTATGTACCCAGACCGGGGATCAAACCTGCAACCTTCTGATGTATGGGATGACGCTCCAGCCAACTGAACCACCTGGCCAGGGCCCAATGTAACATATTTTTATATTTAAATATCTTTTACTGATTACCCTTTCAAATGTCCATGTAACAAAATTTTTAAAGTTTATATTATATGTATTTTTAATAATCTCTATAGCCAAGAACTTCATGTCTAAATTTGAATTCCTCTTGCTGTAATTTCAGTTCAGTTTAGCAATTGCTATAGAAAAGATAAGTTCTCTGTAACCCTAGAGTTCTAAGAGCTAAAATTATCTTCTGTGTTGTCATTACAGTTATATTCATATGCAAATGATCAAAACCATACATAAATTACCATTATTACACAACAAAAATAAAATAGTATTGGGAATTTCTTAATGTTCTAGGTGGTGGAGGGGTATGCTGTTTTTAATAAGTGAAGTGACACAAATATTCAAAATTGTTCCTTTGTTTGACACCCCAGAGATCAGAATGACGCGTGGCACCAACAGGGATGCGGGACAAATGTCCATTTCTCTTGTCAGGTGTGAGACAGGCTCTGGACCGGGGGTGGGGGGTTGGGAGGAGAAGGGCTGCGCAGATGTCACTGCAGGCACCTACGGAGCCATTACTTTGGGACAAAGTACAGATGGAATTGGGTTTCTGGAAATTGTTTTTCTGAAAAGGTGTGTGTACGTAGCTTCTGCACACGTGCATGTCTTCCCTCCACGTGTATGTGCTGTCCCCCTGGCTGTTAGTTAAACCTGGGAACCTCTTTTAACCTCAGGTCAAGTGCAGACTTGCCTAAGTGAAGCTGGTGATATCAGAGCCTGGTCCGAGGCTGAGAAGTGTGTGCGGGGAAAGGGAAAGGGAGAAGGAAACAAAGGAGAGGGGAGAGGAGTGGAAACTGGAGAAAGGGAGAGTAGGAGGGAGAAACAGAGGTGCCAGGAGGGAAGAAAGAGCCGGCCGTGCTGGAAGGGCGGGCGGCACGCTCCTCCCTCCCTGCCCAGCGCCGCAGCTACCCTGAGTGTGTGGAGGGAGCTTGCCCAACACAGGGATGCTTTGTGGGTCTGGCTCTCGGCGCTCACGCAGTCGATTGTTTTGGGAGGCGCCTGGAAATTTCACAAGAGAGCTGAGTTCTCAAAGATTGACAGTTTGACCAAAAGATCAAAGGTTTGGTGCCGCGGGGCTAATTTTCAGAAAGCCTTCCAAATTGTGAAGATTTCCCTCCTTGTTATGGCAGTTGAGACATGTGAAAATAGTAATTCGAGGCACTTGCAAGCAGCTTTCTTCTTTGTTCGCAATGTTCTAAGAATGTCAGTTTTCTCCAAACCCATGAAAACAAAGTGCATGGCCAGGATGATTACCCCAAATCGCTCCTAAAAGCAGAGAGAGGTCCAGAAACAGGCAGCCATTTGTTGGGCTTTCCGGAAAGAGAAAGCTGCACGGCTGGATTACAGCTATTATGGCCTCCTGATTGACCAGGTTCACAGGCGCCGTTGCTGCGCGTGGGTGGGCAGGACGGAGGAATGGCATGATCAAGAGTGAGATGAGCAACGGTCAGGTGGGGGGGGACAAAATCCTAGCAGTCATTTGACATTCTGAGGGCTCCAGACGCACGTGTCAAACCACCAAGATCTAGAAGCCACGCATGAGACCTGGACAAGGAACGTCCGTGGTAAGCAGAAGCCAGCACAGCCTGTTGCTGTTGAAACGTGAGCACTAGTTACAGTTCTCTTGTTTTTTTTTTAATGTTGATTTAATTAACAAGAGGTAATGCAGATAATCCAAATACTGGTTAGCAATCCCTAATAACCAGGAGATGCTTAACATTTATTTGGGAGTTAAACTCTGGAAGCAAACCCCCATTTCCCCCAGTATTCTGCACATCACCGTCTGGGCTGCTGAGGCGCACGCGGAGGAGGGGGCCCGCAGCGACCTGCAGCTGCACCGAAGGCCTTCCAGCGCCTTGCTTCTGCAGTTTGGACCGGACCTCACAACCCGGCCTGGGGCTTGTGAGGTCAGGAAGTCAGAGAGTTGGCATCTGATTTAAATGACATAGTATTTCCTGTTGTTTTTTTTTCCTTCCACTGTATAAGAATGTTTTAATTGAATATTGTAACTGGAAATGTTTGCTCTCTGCTGGGATCACCTGGAGGCCTGTTTTCAGCCCTCCGAAGATTCCCCAATGCAGCCCTTCCTCTGCAAGTCCTCAGTCCCGGATCTTGAAGCCTGTGCAGCTCCCGGAGCCCAAGATTTCCTGCCTGAAGTGCTTTCGGCCTCACTCATCCAGTTTAGTTGCCCGGACAACAGCCAGACCTCCTGTGCCTTGTGAGCAAAGTCATCTTCACCCAAATTAATGAAGATCATAATTCAAATTATTTATGCAGAATCTACTCTGGTGACACAGAGCTCCTTGCCATCATAACGGAAGGGGCTTAGTCTTGACACGCAAAGCACAGTCGGAGGACGGCTGGCCAGTCACTGCTGCTGGGTTCGGGGAATGGAAGAGCAGAACGGGGCAGGTCGGGGAATAGTCATCCCGGCTCCACTCCCTGATCGGCCCCCACTGCAACCCAACTGAGACGGTTTTTCCAGAAGGAGCGAGTGTTCAACCATGGTACATTTGCAGTTCACAGTGGCGGTTTCCAAAAGTGACATGTGTTTCTCTTCATGTACTCCACTCATAATCCCAACTAGGAGCACACTGATTACCCCCAGAACATAGTTTCTAGGGAGAATCTTCTATTATTCTGACTAATTTCATGAACTCGGAGAAATGGGAGAAGCTTATAATTCATTATGGCAAATTATGCAAAGCAAAACCTCTGACAGGCTGTATCTATAAAAAGAAATGGGACTGAGCATTATTTACACTTTTCTGGGAGGATGACGGAGCCCCGAAGGCAGAGGCTGAATGAACTGCTTCAGGACAGCCTTGCAGACACAGTCCATTCATGTGGGAGAGAACGCTAGTATCTGCCTAATCTTGCCAGCGTGCGAAGGCGTTTATCTGAAAAGCACTTGAGGAGAAAACGGTGGACACGATTCATCGAAGCGCATGCGTATGAAAGGGATTGGCGTTGTGACTCCGGGATAAAGCAGATGATGGAGAAAGCAGGTTTCCACAGAGGCGAGTGGTGTCAGGGTGCTCCTCCGCCCGGAGCCAGCCGTCCCTGCCCCGCCTCCACCTGCACCGTGCTGACTTCGCTGTCTCTCTGGGCCCTCCTCTCCTGTGCCTGGTTAGGCCGCGTTCTCACGGCTACCAGGGTGGTGCAGAAACCACACTGGACCACATGACTCCTCATGGATTGAAACTTGTCGGAATTCCCACGGCGTTTTGAATCAAATACAGATGTCTCTCGGGTCTCGTTTCTTATCATGTCTGTCTCAGTCACGACTCTCCAACGTGACTGACCAATATTCTGCGTCTACACAGCTTTCCTGCCTCCAGGCCTTGGCACTCATTGGGCCCCCCCTTGGGGCTGTCTTTTCCCCCAGATCGGACCAGGCGAGCTCTTTCCAGCATCAGGGCCGGGTCTTCTAGGTATCTCATCACAAGTAGCCTGCAGATTGTTCTCTGCCACATTATCTGGTTTCACTTCTTTTTCATAAGTCTCTCATTAAGTGAAATTATCTTTATTTACTACACGCTTACTATCTTTCTTCCCCACTAGAATGGAAACCCCAGGACCAGAAACCTGTTGCCCTGTTCACTATTGTATTGGCAACAGTTGGACATAGATAAAAACGTCATGCCATCTTCCGAATCAAGATTCCAAATGGCCTCCTATTCTGGGAGTAGGTTTGTGATCGGGACTGTGTGAGGTCAAGGGCAGCGTTGCGGCCAGACAGAGTCAGGAGTGCCCCAGGGAGAGCCGGGAAGGTTCTGGGCAGGACGCCACTGTGGAACGAGCACGAGCTGGGAAGCAGACCAGAGCTCAGAGCCCAGCCTGCCATTTACAAGCTTTGCGACCTTGGGCAAGGTGCTCACAACCTCAGTGGGGCTCATGTCCCTTATTTACAAGGAATGGGGAGCAAGCGGCATTTATAAATAACTGTGCACAGCATTGTGAAGGTTGAGTGGCATACTGCGTATAAAGTGACTGGGCCGGGGCCTTCCACAGACAGGCTCTCGGTAAGCGGTTAAGTTACTGCGACACACATTACTTGTTACCACCCCAAGAGCTGTGCGTCCTTCTTTCTGGAAAGCAGAGCTGTGATTTCATTCAGGGTGGTAATGCGTAGGCCCAGCCCATGAATCACATGGATTAGAGCCAGTCATAAGTAACCCGGTCCCCATTTTCCAGCCTCCTTTGCACTTCGGTGGGCATAGGACCCAGTTATGGGCGATGAAACTTAGGGGAGGTTGCCTGTATGTGCATGTGGAAGGGGAAGGGGAGCTTCCTGGCGTGTTTCTGCTTTTCTGATTCAAGGACCGATGTCAGTGGTGCTGTAGACGACCCTCTTCTTCCTGCCATGGATGTCGAAGCGATGGCTTATGGTGAAGCAGCCAGCCGACAACCTTGACAAGAAGACTTGCCATTTCTGAGCCACTGAACCAATGCCAGAGGCCACTTAGGTGCAGACATCGTGTTGTGTGAAAACAATAATCCCACACGTACTGAAGCGGCTGTCGGGCGGCCTGCTGCGGAGAGCACTGCTAACCCATGCGGTGCCTGCGTCCGTGTGCCGCAGGTGCCCAAGGACGAGCGGGTGTTCAAAGGCCACGCTGGTGGGGTGTGTTACCTGCACCCAGAGTTAGCTAGTCACCTGGGTTTTTACCACGTGAAAGCAGGAATGGATTGGCATTAATTTGAAATCACACTTTAAACATGGCAGAGGCTAAGAGTCTGAATTCTAAAATTTCATTAATTAAATTGGACGCTCAGGATCCCCTCCCCCCCAAACTGGCTGTGTTTTATTGTGGAAAACAGTAACATGTGTATTTATTTAGGGCAAAGTTTAAGAAGCAATCTGCTTTTCATTTTTAATATTAACTTCATTTTATTTCCTTTCATAAAAAGCAAATATATTGTTTATATTTTGGGATATTTGAATAAAGAACAAATAGCAATTACAAAATGCTATATTTTTAAAAACATTTAAGATTTAAAAAATGTAAAGTATTTATGAGAAATATGTCTTAAAACTGACATTTAAAAATGTTTTCTTGTCCTATGTACTATGTAAAATATGTCATGCTATAGGGAACATATTATTGAAGACTAAAATTTTAAAATAATACTATTAAGCTTTATAGTGTTAGGTACTTAGTTAACTGTTAATTTTCAGTTTAACTGCTAATTAATAATTACATGTTAATTTACATTAAATGTAACATTCACATGTGTTTCTACGTGCCAAGTACTATTCTAAATCTTCTCCTCAGTCTTCTTTCAGACTTGGTACAGTAGTCGCCCCATACCCTTGGGCTGGCTTTGCATGGATTCAGTGACACGCGATCAACCACAGTTGGAAAATATGAAATGGAAAATTCCAGAAAAAAAACAATTCATGTGCTTTAAATTGAGTGCCATTCAGAGCAAGGTGATTTGATCTCGCCCTGTCCCCCTCTGTCTTGCCCAGGACATACGTCCTCTCCTTATCCAGCGTCTCTGTGCTGTCTATGTTCCCCACCCGCTGGCCACAGCCACCTTGGTTCTCAGATCAGTTATGGGAATGAGAGAGAGAGAGAGAGACAGGGAGAGAGGGAGGGAGAGAGGGAGGGAGAGAGGACATTCACATAACTTCTATTGTATTATTTTGTATAATTTTCTATTTTGTTATTAGTATTGTTAATCACTTGCTGTTCCTCATTTATAAATCAGACTTTACCGTAGATACGTATGTGTAGGAAAAAACAGAGTTTATATAGGGTTATGTACTAACTGTGGTTTTGGGCAACCACTAGGGGTCTTGAAGCATATCCCCTGTGGATAACGGGGGGGCCTATGCACCCCTAGTTTTTCACTCCCACCTCATGGCTGTGGACACTGAATCACAGAGACTTGAACACTTCGCCCCAGGGGAGCTCAAGCGTGAACCTGGGGGTCTCTCTCCGGACCCTGCTCCCTTGCCCACTACGCTCCACTGCCTTCCCAGTTCTACTGCTCACGGCACTCCACACGAGCTTAGTCCTACTACTTGTTAACATGTACGCAGCCACATTTCCTACTCATTCCTTTATCTGGGTATTTGAAGATACTTTCCTACTTATTATCCCATACACTTTGGAATAAATGGACTTACTACCTGCCTTCAGCCTGTTCCTCCCAGTGAGCTAACAAATAAAGAAAGAAAATCACTAGTCCCCCTGTGCACTCAAAGAACAATTAGAACAAAGCTTTTTCTGAACAGAATTCTAAACCAACATTCTTACCCGCCTTCAGAATAAAGGATCAGCTGCCCTTTGGGGACAGAGTGGGAGCCAACGCACAGACCACACTCAGCTTGTGTGTGTAAAACTCAGCTCAAACTCTGCTACTTCTGTCCCTTTCATGGCCTGGATCCAGGGGTGGGATCTCCTACTCCATCTTCGGTGGACCCACACAAGTGCTGTCTTTTCCTTTTTCTATCTGTCACTGTGACTTAGGAAGTGTGGACAAAATGAAGACCACTGACCTTGATTTCACAGATGGGACAGAAGTTTCAGGAAAAGAGCAGGACAGAGTCGGGGCCCCGATAAAGCCGACAACGAGGTGGGGGAAAGGGCTAAAAGAAAAGCGAAACTCGGAAGTACTTCAGGAAGAGAGCAGAGAACATGAGAACAAAACATACAAGGGAAGAGCGAGTCAGGGGGTCGGGGTCTGCAGCCAAGGTGGAATGAGTATTTGCAGAGTGTTGAAAAAGAAAAAGCCTGCTTCCCCCCAGTCTCGTTTGCAAAATACATTTTTGAAGGAAGCCACCCAGAACAGCCTCTCTGCTTGGATGCTCCTTAGGCATCAAGGAAATAAACAATTAAGCCTGGCCTTGGCCACATCCTTTTTCTCCTGGCATGTATATCCTCTCTCCGCTCTCCAAACCTTTGATACTGTTCTGTAAGTGAATCACTCATTTTCCCTCTGCAGTGTCCAGTCCCTCCTCTGAACGCTCCTGGGGGCTCCCGGTAAAGCAGTGGCTCTGGTCCTGGACCGAGGAGACCAGAAAGCTGCCGCTTTTCCGGTTATGGGGAAGCCGCAGGGAAGTTCCTGAAGGGGCAGTCCCAGCCTGCTCCCCACAATTACGTTCTTTTTCTCTCCTTCACCCTTTCAAGCTTCCCTTTTGGTGTTGTATGTGGAATTTAGCTAACAGGAAGAAGAGATTACTAGAGCTCACCTTGGGGCAAACTTCTTAGGGGAGTCCCTGTGAACTTTCTGTAGCCCCAAGATGCAGACTGACTGTAGCCACTTCTTCATCTTCCGTTCCCTCACGAATGTCCCCCAAACTAGCTCCTGTCCCCACTACTCCACGAGGTCGGAAACTCCACAGAAGTTTCTAGTAACCTTCCAGTTCATGACTCAAATGGGGACTGCTCAGTCCTTTTGTTAAATGACTAGTTTCTGAGCATATCTTTCTTCCACCCCCCAAGTCCTTGCTACCTTTTTTCCTTTGCTCCAATAAGGCCTTGAAATACCTCTCTCATTTTATTAGAGTTATTGTTTTTTAGCTTTATTTCCCAGTAGACTGAGAAACGGCTAGCACTAGGACTAGGTTCGGTATTAGACACTGGTGATTGCAAGAGCAACAGGTATGAAGTAGTTGCGCCAGCCATTCAATCATCCATGTGCTCCCTCATTCATTTATTCCTTCGTCAAATGTTACTCACCAGTGCCACTTTTTCCCAGAGGACACCGTGAGCACGTAACCTTTCTAATTTGGCTTAGACAGTGTGAAACTAAAGCTATTGTCTTTTTCCTGGAGACCTTACAGGGTATTTTGGGAACAACTTCAATAGCAGAAATAAAACACATGTTCGCAAGGCCAAACATGGCAACAGCCACTTGGTGTACCCCATTCCACCCCATCCTCGCCACAGTGCTGGAAGGCGGATTTTGTTTCCGAGTCAACTGATACTCGGAGATTAAACAGCACGCCCAAGTGCACAGTTAGTAAACGGCATTGCCAGATCTGAATCTCAGTCTGCTTGGTTCTGAAGTTCATTTTCTCTCCATATTAGGTCATATTTTCTTCTCCGTGTAGTGCCGGCGGTCATCTCCTCAGCAACGCCGGCACTGGCCCCGTTTGCAGGTCACCGAACTGCCCGCCGAGCTCTCCGTGGGCAGCAGCTGGGACGCCACTGGCCCGAGCAGCCCGCCCACTCAGCTTTCTAAATTTCAGGTTTCCCACGTGTCTGCTGAGCTGTTGTTTATTTCTCTTCCGTTCTCAGGCATTTCGAGTCATTCAGGCTGAATTTTTCATGAGGCTGCACAGAGAGAAGTTTGATTCATCGAGCAAAGATGGACTTGGGACATCTTAACCAGTGACAGTCCTGTGTTCAAACAGGGTGCGTGGGAGGACAGTCACAGCCGAGTGTGCAAGGGCTGTGGCTGCGCTGTGGCATCTGCCTGGGGTCCGTGCGTCTGTCTGTGCGGGGGTGAGAATGCCGGCGCATGTCCTGTCTGCAGCAGAAGGCATCTGCGGCTGGACTGGCTCTGGCTGCCCCCGGCTGTTTCATTGTCTGCCCATCCGTGTGTTCTTAGGGGCACATGTGGCTTCCCTGTGGGTGTGTGGGTTGTGTCTGTGTGCAGGTTTCTCTGTGTTTGTGGCAGAGTGCTGAAGGAAGAACTAACTCCCGAGTTGCCTTCCCAGACTTCCACCCAGGGCCAAGACTCAAAGTGAAAATGACGTTAGATGTGTAAATGAAATCTACCGTTATCTTCACCAGGAGGCACAGAAGAAGCAGACAATAGAAAAAAGAACCTACTATGTCCCCCTTTCTCCTACACTTCCCAGTCTTAAAAGAGTTTCCTCCCCATCTCCACCCTCTCCCTTGCCTGTGCAGGTGAAGTATTTTCCACTCTGCCTGTGTGTAGCCGAATGGAATCATTGTTTCTGGGTTTCTGCCTCTAGGGAGGAGGAAGAGAGCTGTGTGCCCTAGAGCAGACTGGCAGGAGAAACGTCTAGAGCAGGGGTGTCAACTCATTTCCACCGGGGGCCACGTCAGTCTCACGGTCGCCTTCAAAGGGCCGAATGTAACTTTAGGACAGTATAAATGTGACTGCTCCTTAACAGTTAAGCGAGAGCTCGGCCTGCTGCCGGGTAGAAACAAGGTGCCAGGCTGAATAAAACAAGGTGGAGGGCGGGATTTGGCCTGAGGGTGGGATTTGTGTTGGCCACCCGCAGTCTAGGCAGAGGGCACTGGGAACCCACGCCTCCCTGCCCTGTTGAATCCCCACGTCAACACCTTGCCCGGCACTGAGCTATAATAGTCACACCCCTCCCCCAGTGTCCCCAAGAGATAAGCTAACAGCCCAGAGGAGATAAAAGATAAAATAACAGAATTATGGTAGAACATGGAACAAATCAATCAATGAAAGCAGCTAAGCGAAGAGGAAGGTAAATAGAAAATAATTTCTATTTGTGCTCTATCAAACTAAAATTTGCAAAAGTTTTGACCAAAATGAAAAATTTATGAAAAAGATACAAACCATTTAATGCAACGCTCCCTGCCAATACTCAAGTCAGATTTCACCCCTCTCCAAACAGTTTAATCTCTATATTGGCTTGTGGCTCATACCTAAAACCACAGAAAAAAAAACCCAACCCACTTTAGTTTTACATTTCCATGGCTTTTGAATAATTAGATGAGGAGAGAGAGAGAGAGAGAGAGAGATTAAAGAGAGCGAACAGGAGAGAAGACGGGGCTGGGGGGGACGGCATTGGACTAGATTTGCGTTCTTTCCTAGAGTGACAGCCACAGCACAGGACAGCAGTGAGCTGCGTCCTCCCAAGCGGGAAGAGGGAAAAGAAGGGTTGCCATCTGTGGGAGTAAGCCTGGAGACTGTCTGTAAACAAGTGTCTGAAGTGTTTGGGAACACACAAAACTCCAGTTGAGGTCACCTGGGTGTAATTTCAAGCAGGCCGTTCTAGGATATGACTTTAATTTAGAATTGGAACCCGGCTGGATTGCGCTTTGTGAGGAGAAAGAGCTGAGTGCACGGAGAACAGTCGGGTCTGGGTGAGTAGCAAAGGGAGGGGCAGCCGGACAGGGAGGCGGGAGACGCAGATGCTGAGGCCCCGTGGGGCGCTGTGGGCAACGATGCTGCACCCACAGCCCCGCCCCTAGTGGGAATAGGACATTTTGCTGAAGATTGTACAGCATTCCCATTGGTTTGTATTCTCTGCTCACTAGGTGGCATTTTTCATCACGAACTGGTCTGCTGCAGAGAAGGCGGTACCCTGGACGGGGAGATATCAGTGCTCTAGACCCTGGGAGGAATACCTCCCAGAATGAGCGGAGAGGGAGAAGTCCATCGAACCGATAAACTCGGTGTCCTGTAAGATTGTCCCGAGACAGCCCTCCGAGGACTGGTGACAACAAAGAGACGCTGACAAGGTGCGGGCCGGATTCAGAACTGTCACCTGTGAGGACTCCTCTCGGAAACTACGTTGAATACTTAGTCCTACTGGGTCATTATTTAGAAAAAATACATTTAGAATGGGATACAGCTGATCAATAAATACATATTTCCAACCTCCTTTGTCCCCGACACTGAAAAGGGCTCTAGCCTGGCTTGCGTCTGCCTGTCCCCCCACCGACTCTGCTTCCAGGGTCCAAATGAATGGAATGCATTCTTTCAAATTCAAAATCAGTAAGGATCTAAACAACCAGGAAATAGTTTTAGGAAGATCACACAAATTTTATCACTTATTATTCTACATTATTTTCCTTAGAAGTTTGTTAATTGATTATTTGGATTTTTGAGTCCAAGAGAGCCCTCAACCATGGACTATTAACCTGCTATGTCCCATTGCTTGAGATAACACATGTTGGTTTTTAAAAAAAAATTTCCCATTCAATTTTTTATTGCATTTTCCCTATTACCATTTATCCTCTCTGTACCCTCTCCCACCCCCACTCACCCCCGTACCTCACAACCACCACACAGGGCCCATGGTGGCCGGCTATCAGGGCTTCTGACTGAAGTTGCTGTCACCTAAGGTAACACATGTTACACCAAACTGTTCCCCAGAGCTTCACTGGTCGTGTTCACGTGGATGTCCCTTCAGCGTCTCAGACCCAAATGACCCCCCCACTGTACCTGCCAAACCGTCTTCTCCTTTTAGTGTTTCCACTCTCAGTGAAAGGCACTGTTTTGTGCCCAGATTTCTAAACCGAGCTCATGGAGTCTGCCTGACCCTTTCCTCTCTGGTATCAATCTCTTACTCCGTCCATTCTCATTCCTAAATATTCCTAACCTTTGCCCCTTGTCTCCATCCCACTGCCACGGCCCAGGGTCAAACCACCACCCTCTCTCACCCGGATGACTGAAACAGCTTCCCCGCTGGTCTGTCTCCAGGCCTCGCCTGGCCACACCTTCAGGTGAAAACTGGGTTGCGTTCAGCTGTGCTCCTGTTTGGACTTGGCCTCTCCTATGTGGTTTTCCTTAAATATGAGCCTCGATGCTTGCTGTTTCCTTGGTTTGTGTGTGTTGTACACAGAACATACTTTTAAGTTTTTCCGAGTACTAAATTGTCATATCGA
This sequence comes from Tonatia bakeri, assembly GCA_004024845.1. Classification (NCBI taxonomy): domain Eukaryota; kingdom Metazoa; phylum Chordata; class Mammalia; order Chiroptera; family Phyllostomidae; genus Tonatia; species Tonatia bakeri. The sequence goes on from PVIA01009556.1 coordinate 31,120, forward strand.
AGCTCTTTTCCCCACGGTTCACTGTTTTTTTCCTCTCTCACACACCCTTCCCCAGGGAACTTCTGTCTGTCTGGGCCAGTTTGGCTATCCTCTGGGGCATTCTTTTATGCTTTCTACATTGGTGTGTAATTCGCTGGACCCCTTGTCTTTCTCTTTTTTGACTTTTTCCCACAAGTGACAGCCTACGAAAGAGTGAATGTGAGATAGGATTTTGGGTCCTTTTCTGTCTTAAAATATATTTATTCTGCTCTCATATTGATTTATAGTTCACTTATAAAATTCTAGGCTGAATTATTTACAATTGGCAAGACATTTAAATAACTTAAGTGTCCATTGGTGGATAACTACAATGGAATATTATTAAACCTTTAAAAAGAAGGAAATCCTGTGTTTTGTGACCACATGGATAGACTTTGAGGTCATCATGCTAAGTGAAGTAAGTCAGGCAGAAAAAGACAAACAGTGTGTGTTCCCACTTATCTGTGGAGTCTGGAGAAGCTGAATTCATAGAAACAGAGAGTAGAACGGTGGTTGCCAGGGATGGAGGGGTAAGGGAAATGGAAGAAGCTGGTCAGAAAGTGCAAACTCCCAGCTCTAAGATGAGTAGGTCCCGGGACGTGACATGCGGCATGGGGACTAGAGTTAACAACACGGCATTATGCACTCGACAGTTAAGAAAGTGGACCTTAAATGTTACCACCACACACACACACACACACACACACGCGCGCGCGCGCGCACACACAGTAACTGGGTGAAGGGATGGAGGTGTCAGCCTTATTGTGGTGATCATTTTGCAATATATGTGTATCAACCATGAGAAAAATTAAGCAAATTCTAGGCTGAAAGAAAATGGTCCTTGAACTTGAAGATGATCTCTAGCATGCAACTTTACTGAGGGGGAGTTTGCTTTCCTCCCTGGCTGCTTATATGATCTGTTATTTTTTGTGTTTTAATTTTCACAGTGATTTTCCTATATGCTATAATTTTTCTCATTTACTTCCCTTGGCTTTTGGTAGAATGATCCATTTTGAATTTGCCCTTCAGTTTGAAAATAAATTCTTGTTTTATTTTTCTGATTATTTCTCCTTTTCATCGATTCTCTCTTCTCAAAATGCCTCCTAGTTGGATATTGGATCTTTTGGATTCATCTCTTATATCTCTTATCTTTCCCATGTTTTCCATTTCTTTTTACTATTATCATTATTGTTATTATTCCAAGTTCCAGAAAACAACCTAGACAATACCTTCCTATCCTTCTATTAAAGTTTTAAAGTTCTAAAGGCTCGCTGGTTTGATTCCTGGTCAGGGCACATCCCTGGGTTGTGGGCCAGATCCACAGTGGGGGCCACATGAGAGGCAACTGCACATTGATGTCTCTCTCCCTCTCTCTAAAAATAAATAAATATATATATTTTAAAAAGAACCCTTCTGCAAATCACATCACCTCTCCTAACTTTTCTTGTGCTATAGATACGAAATTTCTTGAAGTTAGGTTTGGTGAAATGAGCGGGTACTTCTACAATGTAAGGCCGAACAGGCTGGAAAAGATTATGGTTTAAATATGAGTTTCTGTTGCTAACAGTCGTGTGCAAAGAAAGTAAAGTGAAAGAGTGCCTACTGTGTGCAACTGACAGCTTAGTGGGTGAGTTAATATGTTCTCCAACCATGAGTGCGAGAACAGGGAAACCTCCTTGGAAACAGTAAGCCCGAACCTGCTCAGAACTGCGGAGCTGCGGCAGGAGATAACGAGAGGGCCCACTGGAGCTCAGCTTTCCTAAACCTCAGCTGTAGCACTGACCTCGACAGAGAGAGCACCAGAGAGGATGCCCAGGAGCGGCTCAAAGCCGCCAGTGCCTAACACCATGAAGAATGTATTAGTCTTCCTCTAAATCCAGAGCGTTGCCTTTTACGAGGAGGAGTTTAAGAACATCTCAGGAAAAGATGTAAAAAAGCACTCTTTTATGCTCTAGAAAAAATGTGGTTACCCTAGGCCAGCACAGTCAGAGCAGAGGACACCATGCTGGCTAACGGAAACCAGATGCGCCCGTAAAGGAAGCCGCGGGTAAGTATGAATTACTTTCAGCCGAGTGACCTTCCATCGTCTCCCTGATTGCTGAGCCCTGGTTCTCCGTCATAATCTTCCTTTGGGTACCTTGAGAACAACAAAGGGACTCCACTAGGGAGTGATTTATGGAGGACGTGTACAAGGGTCATCTATGGAATGTGAGAGAGCAGGGGCAGGAGAGAGAGCCGGAGAGCGAGAGGGAGAGAGGGAAAGAGAGGGACAGAAGGAGGCTGAGAGTTCACTCAAGATCGAAAATGAAAACACGGGGAGTGTAGTGACGTGGCTGGAGAGCCGGCTGGGAGCCAGGAGTCCTGGGAGCCCGTCTTTATTTTGGTACCGAGTCACCGTATTGTCACTGTCCATGTTGGCCCTTTTCAAAATGTGTTTATTGTGACTCCAGTCTCTTCCCCTCATCATGCCGAGATTCTACTACCTTGCAAAATGAGGCTAGTCTTGTAGATTTCCTAATTCCCAGGAATACTGTGGCACTTGGTAGGAAGGGGATGCATTCTGCTTCACACGGGCTCTATAATCTCAGGTGTTTCCTTTTTCTCATAGGATATCCTTGCCTGCAGTTAAACATTTGGAAGATGCCAGGACTGGATAGTTCTTTTCTTGTCCCCAACTAGAACTTGTTCTTAACCAAGTTCCCTGCACCCCCCACCCACCCACAGACCTCAGTGAGTTTGTTTTCATAGACAATGCATGCCTTTCCCAAAGGAGGGGGCTGACGGTGTGGTGGCGGGGACTCTTCAGAGCAAATACACTGTTTACGGACAATAAACCCTTTAAGAGAAGATTCACTTGCAGACTCCCTCCACCTCTTTCACTGGATTTTGCTAAATTTTTCTCAGCAGTTTCAGCCCCACAAGAACACCTACATCTCAGCAAACCTAGACTTCTTGCTGAAAAAGTCAAATCCACCAGGTTTCTTTTCTCTTCACTCTTTCTTCCTCTTTTCTTTTACTTAAAAACTTTTTTCTTGATCTCTTTCTCTTAATGAGTCACAATTTTTCCAGAAATTCGGGTTGGGTAGAGTCTCCTCTTCTTATGAAGTTTGCTGATCCTGGTACAATAACTACCAAGAAATCGGAGAAGATTTATTCTAGGGCCCTGGACTGAGGCCTCAGGCTAAGAGGCTCTGAGAGACGAGTAACAAAGACCAGACCCCATCCACTTTTCCCTTCTCAAAAAATGTCTGTCCATTAATTTTCTCCTCTGCCTCCCAGATAGAAAGGTTTCCCTCTGGGTATTTTCTAAAAACAGGCAAAATGCTATTATTTCTTCCATCTCAAAAACTGTACCCCCCCAACAGAAACAAAACAAAATTAAAACAACTTATTAGTTTCCTGTGGCTGCAATCACAAAATGTCACAGACTGGGTGGTTTAAACAACAGAAATGTATCCTCTTACAATCCTGGAGACTAGAAGTTCAAGACTAACAGCTTTAAGGAATTAACAGGGTTGGTTCCCCTGGTGTCTCCTTGGCTTGCAGATGGCCACTCCTCACTGTGTCCTCACATGGTCCCCCCTCTGTGTGTGAGCACATCCCTGGCGTCTCTGTGTGTCCTCATCTCTTCCATAAGGACGACAGTCATATTGGCTCAGGGCCCACCACCACAGCCTCGTTTGTAACTTAACCTCTTTAGGGGACCTATATCCAAGAAGAGTCATATTTTAGATACTGGGGGTTAGGGCTTCAACATATAGGTTTTAGAGGGATACAATTTAGTCCATACCGTAAACCGCCACCACCACCATCAAAAACCTAAGACACTCTTTTTCCCCACGTCTCTCCCCTGCTACCGTCCTATTTTCTGCCCCTCTTTATAGAAAAACTCCTCCAAAGAGTTACATATGTCTGCTTGCTGTCTGTCCCCTTTCCCCTCCCGCTCTCTCTCATCCCCACTTCATGCAGCCTTTGTCCCCCCAGCCCACCAAAACGCCTCTGGCCAGCGTCACACACAGCCTTGGCGGTGACTGCCAGTTGCTGCAGCACCAACGTCTGACACGGGGGACTGAGCCTCGTCCTCAGTCCCGGGCACTCACTTGGCTTCCAGAACACCATACCCTCTTGGTTTTCCTCCCGCCTTCCTGGCGGTGCTGTCTGTCTCTCTTGCTGATTCCTCCTCTTATTCCAGAACTATCGATGTTGTGATGACCCAGATTCTCGGCTCTGTCAACGTTCATTCCCTTAGTGAATTTATCCAGCTCCGTAATTTTAAATACCATCCATGTGCTAGCCCAAATTTACACCTCCAACCCTTTCTCCCGAATTTCAAGTGTCCATGTGTCACTTCCATGTGTACGTAATACGCACATCTGGTGTGCTCTTCTCCTAGACACCCACACAGATAACTCACTCCTCTCCCTTGGACCTCTGCTCAAATTATGTCGTTTTGATCAGGGCTGCACTGACCACCTTTTCAAAATTGTAAATTGCCTCAGACCCAACTCCACTCTTGTGGTCCTGCTGGCTCTACTGTGTTTTTATCATTTAATCTATGTATTTATTCAATAGAACCTATCACCTTCTAATGTACTATACAATTTGCTCACTCATCATAATATTTTCATCTGCTTTCTTCTACTACAATGTCAGCTCCAGGACAACAGCAGTTTTTAAAGATCTGCTCGCAAACATATCTCAGGCACTTAGTCTAGGCCCTGGCAGGTCGTGGTTATTCAACCTCTGCTTGCTGAATGAATAACTGAGTGACTGCAAAAAGGGGCCCCTGCAGGCGGGAATCCTCCAAGCTGAGTTTCCACATCCACGGGAGGGTGCTCCTTTACTGTGATCTGTGCCGCTGCCTTGATGGATCGAGGAGCCCCTCACGAGCTATTTAAGACTTGGAAATACTGCTTGGAGAGCAGAACTTTCTTGGAAAGGAAGAATCACCCAGTAACAAGGCCACACTGACCTGAGGTCTCTTACCACAGCACCCTCACCGGACGAGACCCTGGCGCTCAAGTCCGCCTCACATGCTCTCACATCCTCTCCTCGTGTTTTCCTCCATCTGACATGACTTAACCAGGAAAGCCGTTGGCCCTCTTGATCCTGCCTGTGTGCTCACACCTGACACTAAGGTCTGGCAGGTGTCACTCCCACCTCAGTTCCGAGTCACACTAGCTTCCCACCCAAGTCTGAGACCTCGTTGTGCCACGAGGACTAAAACGGGCTGCAGCACTTTTCCCATCTGACAGTATCTGAACCTTCCAGCAGTGACCTCCTTCCTGAAGATATTTCTCAGGTTTCATGTGGTCTTTATGATGACATTCAAGTTTATTTCCCAGCCCCAGTATTCTCCACTGCCTTGCTCATTGTATTTGTTTTTAGATTAAGCTTCTGAAAATAGACTCCTGATCTCAGCACACCGTGAACAGCTCCCAAAGACTGCTGAGTAAAGTCCAAACCCCTCGGCCTAGCACCAGAGCTGACAGCGGTCCAGCCACAGTGCACCTCATGGCTCCCCTTCTCGCCTTGGCCCACCCACACCTTACACCTTGGACGAAAGGGAATACTTGGTGCCTGCTAAACAGATCTTACAGATCTCCTGCTTCCACACCTTTCCAGCACTGCTAATTCCACCAGGGGTGTGCTTTACCCCTCTCCCACCTGAACTCTCTGCTCCCAGTCTGAGCCTCAGCATCCTCTCCGTTAGAAAGTTCTCGGGGGCGTCCCTCAGTGACGTGGTAATCCCTTCCACTGAACTCCCACGGCACTGTGTCTGAATCTCTCTTCCAACAGGGACCACTCCTGCTTTCTAATGCACCACATGCCTCATGGCCCTTTTTTCTCTCTGTAACGTCCCCTACCCGCACCGCCCCAGACTACTCCATCAGGCTGGGTTTCACTCATTCCGTGTCCTCCACAGTTCTGAGCCCTGTGCCCAGCACCTCAGGGACACACAGTTGTGAAATCTATGGAGTAAACGTCAAATACGTTTCCAATTTTCTCTACTGGGCTCTGTAACTCCATGCTGGCTCCCTCCATCCCTCTGCTCTTACAACACCCTACTCTCTGCCATTTGCTTTCTTTCATTGTCTTGTTGTTTGGTTTTGAGTTCACACTGGATCTCGGGCTTTAAGATACCCAAGCAAGTAAGAACGTAAATGAATTAGTGAAGATCCCAAATCATTATTTCTTCACGTACACTCACCAAATTGGTTCACATATTTTTGTAAACGGAGGTAGGTGAATTGGTTCTAGGCATCCCTACAGATACCAAAATCTGTAGATGCTCAAGCCTGTTATTTACAATGGTGTGGTGTTTGTATATAACCTATATAATCCTCCAGTATACTTTAAGTCATCTTTAGGTTACTTATAAGACCTAATACAATGTAAATCCTATGTAAATGGTTGTTATACTGTATTGTTTAGGGTATAGTGACAAGAAAAAAGTCTGTACATGTCCATCGTTGGTCTAACTACATAGCAGATGTAACAATAATGTAAACATTTTTTTCCAAACATTTCTGCCCTGCGGTTGGTGGAATCTGCAGATGTAAAACCCACAGAGGAGGAAAGGTTTCATACCGCCAGCAGGAGTGAAATGAAACAGTAACTGGCTGTGCTGGCAAACATTTACTGTAGTAGCCTTGTCTTCCACTTGAAGAGAAGTAGCTGTCTTACAGCCAACTCACCAACCAGCAATTCCTGAGCGTCTCCTCTGTGTCCAGCCATGTGCTAAATTAGAAAGACCTTGAGGGAAGGAACTAAGACAGATTCCCTTTTGTAATAATCACTTTCTCAGTCCAATGGGGACCAAGTTCAATCTACTCATTAAAAAAATGTATGAACCCTTTACTATGTATCCTTTGCTAAGACACTGGGTATAGAAAGACGAACTATGTCTAGTATCTGCTTTCAAAGACCTTATAATAAAGGGAGAGAAACAAAGAAGAAAAATAATTAGAATCGTGTGGTAAGTTCTGTACTTCAGGATATAAAGGAAAACACCTAAATGTCCAGTTCAAGTATCGCTCCTTTTTGGAAGCTTTCCCTGCGTCTTACACACGGTTAGTAGGTACTTAGTTTGTGTCTGTTCAACAAAACAATGACTGTGAAAATGTAACCACGATACAATCAGCATGTAGTAAGATGGCCAGACAATGGTAGAGGCAGTAAGTGTGGAAGGAGTCAGCCAGAGCTCACGTCAGCGTACGTGGGTAGTTTATGGTGACTGAAACTGACCTTTCTAAACCCAAACCAAGTGATGACCCCAAAATTCTATTGACATTAAGTAACAATCTTATAAGGACAGAGTTGCAGGTCAGCTTATGCTGAAGAATGTTCTGACACCCTCTTATCCTAGTTAAAACTGGGATAGCTGCCTGGATTAATTTTTAGGTATGTGACACTTTGACCCTCTGAACAGAGATTATATTGACATTCTGGGCAGCTATGAACTTCCTTTGTTGCTCTTTGTGGGAACTTGAAAAATAAATCCTGAATGAGTGTGGGAAAAATCTGTAAAATGATCTGCCTATGCTTACTAAAAGGTAGTGAAGTCTCTCTAACCAACGGATGAGTCCTTCTCATCTGGGAAAGAGAGTTGAATTCTTCTGCACCATCTATTACAAGTTTCTAACTGTGGTCCAATAGCTGAGTATTTATTATAAGCAATGATGGACGAGGCAAGAAGAGCCCGGTTTGATTTTCTAGATCTAAGGCTGTGTTTTGAGACGCCTCTTAGGAAAATGCTTTTACTTAAGCACCGAGCCCACTTGATTTGGAACTGTCACCACCGAGAAAGAAGACGTCTGGAATACTTGCAGTGTCATTTCTGGGCAGTCTGTGTTTTATGACTTGTCATGCACTACTGAAGAGAGACGAGTGAATGCTGTGTGAGATGGGGACTACATGAATCCATTAGCGCTGTCAGAGCGGGCTGAAACAGGACCACCAGGCACAGCAGACCACCCAACACACAACATGAGCTCCCATTAGCAACATCTTCCAGAATACATGCTTCTGACATTTGCATTTCAGAATGTTGCTCCACCGAGCATGCGGCAAGATAATTACTGCTTTGTGATGATATTTAACAACTCTCACAATGTGGACCACCAATCCTGGTTTGGTTTCTTCCTTTTATTAGCTCCATCTGAGAATGTCTGTGGTGGAGACTTGGGCGAATTGCGTCTGTCCTGTGGCCAAAGGAATGAAAGGAAGAGCAACTTGGTTTGTTAATATGGAAGAGTTCAGCAACAAAGGCCCACGACACATGTCTGAAAAAGGCTTCATTGAGGGTTTTACTTTTTTTTTTCAAAGAAAGCATTCCAGAATGTTTTACTACTGCTTCTTAAAGTATACTCCAGATGTAAATAACCCTGTACCAGTTTCAGAGCTGTGTGGGATCTTTCAACCGACAAACCTTTCTGGTCAACATTTCTATCTCAGACGGGCCCAGCTGCCTCCTGGTTAAACATAGAGAAATGCAAATACAAAAGTAAAATACTTCCCCCCCTAGAAGTCAAGGTGATTGCTCAAGATCAGTCCTTTATCTTTTCTTTATTTTTTATTAAAGAAAAATCAGTGTGGTTTCTCTCCTTCTTTAAGCCTCTTTCCTTGCCTTTATTTCATTTTATTCTGCCATGTACACCGAGTGTCTCAGTCAACTTTCAAAACCTGAATTTACCAATTCTAATTCCTGTCTGACTTATTATTTCCTGGTGAAAAAGTTTTTGCTTGATCAGTTTCTTATCATTGGTACTATCTTCTCTTGTATTCTCATTCACTCTGTTAACGGTTTTTGAAGTTTACTTACAGATTTTCCTACATGTTTACAATCCATGACCCACCCACATAGCTCCCTCACCTTTCTGATTTCAATGCCTTTTAAATTCAATTTTTTTTCCAAGAAAGTTTTCCTTTTTTCTTGAGAGTTTTGGATTCTGAGAGAATGAATAATCCTTAAATCAGCAACTCAGCATCTTATTTTCTTATTGGAACTTATCAGATTGCAGATCTTGTTGTGAAATTGGTTTAGCATGTTATGGTTCTTGTTGTCATGGTTCATTACATCAGCCTCTAGTGGAACCAACAAGGAAGGACCTCAACAGTATTGTAGGGCGGTTACGTGTTACATCCAATGCATAAATTTCTTGATTCAAACCTTTGACAAAAATAAATCACAACTGAGCTTTCTCCCACTGAAGCCAACTCCTAGAGGCGGTGTCAAAGTTGACTGCGGCTCTACCATTCCAGTCTGTTGCTCCAATAACCAACATCTGCTGTGTTATGGGCAAGATTCTGATCCAATTAGTATTCACTCTGGGGGACGCATCGTATACCTTTCCAACTCAACAAGAGCAGAGTATGTAGGAATCCTACATGGGGCACAACGATAAATATTTAGTGAACAAATGGCAGAAGCAAAACATAATGAGAGAAAGCTGTGGAGAAAAATGGAGGGAAAATTGTAGAAGGACTGGAGCTGGAAGAAGACAGTCGTGAAGGTCATGGATTTCACAGCTGAGGTTTCTGTTTCACCCCCACACACACATGGTTTGTTCTGGAACCCACTGCGTGGGCCATGATTTCCAGTAACAGACTCTCAAATCGAATTCCATTCTGGAACGTTAAGGTTTCAAAATACTGAATTAGTTACCAGTCATGGGTGATCCAAATCTTTCATCGATTTACCCAGTCCTCTTCTGAGGACCACTCCTGGTGTTCTTGTCAGGCATTCTGAGTTGATCACATTGGTACGGACGTTCACGGCTTTGTCTGTGAGCATTCGTCTTCCTTCCACTTGGGAGCCTTCTCTGCTTTCCCAGGCCCTGCATCATTCTCTCATCCCCAGGGGCTGATCTTCTGCTTCCTGCGGGGTGGGAGCTTGGCCCACATGTGTGCGATTCTGAAGCTTCCTCTGGGCTCTGGGATGGTGGGAGGAGGGAGTTCTTGGGTCAAAGTTGGTGTCCCAGGAGAAGAACAATAGAAAACAATTAACTGAGCATTTGTCAAAAACGCTGGCACGTGCACGCTTCCTTTGGCTCCCAGAGCTGATTTGCCTTCTACGTCACTGACGTCAGGACGCGGGCCAGCCGCACGGAAAGGCCGCCAGCACGTCTAGCTCCCGTTGCCAGAAGGCCGGTCCACTTGACTATCTGGAAATCATTCACTCGCTTGGGAGGGTCTGTGGCCTGTGTTTCCTCGGAAACAAGGCCCACCCAAGCGATTCCGAGAGCATGCTGCAGCACAGTCGGGGCAGGCCGACAAGCTACGAAAGCTGGAAACCCGTAGCCCCTCTCCTTCCTTATTTAGTGCAGCAGATTCTTTCCCAACCACATAGGTCTGTGGCCTCCCAAGACCTCTCCCATGGAAGGCAACAGAACCCAATGTCAAGTTAGGATGAATGATTAGGAAAAGCTGTAGCTACTGAGAATGAGGTTCCCAGTTGAGTAACAGCGCGGACCACAGGAGGTGAGGGTTTGCCTTTTTTCCGTCTGTCGTCAGGAATAATCGAGAGAGCAGAGGGCTCTGGTTTGCCTCTCAAGTTCCAAGCTCCATGTCTCAGCGTTGTCGATGAGCACTGGGTAGAGGATGGAGCTTCCTTCCCATTTCTCTTCCTCGGTGCACTGGCAGTGGGCTCTCACGATCTCCTTTCCGCTCTCGATCTAACCACATCGCTTTCTTGCTTTAAAGCCTCCAGCAGCTTGCCACCATCTGTAGAATAAAGTTAATCGTCATTTGCAGGGTACTTGAACCCAAGCCTTGCCAAACGATTCCAGCCCTTCAAGTCATCAGGTTCTTTTGGGTTCTCCTTGTGTGGAGGCCACTCCCCTACTTGGAATACCTTCCTTCACTGGTCTGTTTCCAAAACTGGTACTTCAAAATGCATCTCAGATGTCACCCTCATTCGAAAGCCTTCTCCAGCCTTGCCCCTTGGCACAGCTGTGTCTGCCAGCTTTGCCCGGGGGAAGTGTAATGTGCCGTGTTGTTTTGCTGTTGCCATTATCGTTGTCGCTCCTGTCGTTCAATTGCTTGTCTTTCCCAGTAGAAAGCAGCAGAGTTTTCAGTACTGCTGCGACATTAACCCCAGATGTCCCAAATGCCTGCCACAATCGGTTCAAACAAATGCATAAAAATTGAAAAGAAAAATGAACTGTGTAAGTATATAGACATATATGTATACACATTATTTTGCACACATGTTACAGGCAAGAGTCTGACTCCAGTTTCCATCGTTTGCTCATCTCGCCCTGAGGTCACCTACATCAGAGTGGTGGTGGCATTTGAGAACTGCAGTGCATTTGACCCTGGCCATGCACTCCTCCACGGCAGATGAGACGCCCAGGCTCCCAGACCTGGGTTCCGCTGCCTCTGGAAAGAAGGGTCCAGGTTTAGGAGTGCTCTCGCGGCTGTTCTCAATCTCTCACTCTCTGGGAATTCGAGAGGACCCTAGATCATCAGTGATCTGCAGCTTTCAGCTGTGGCGCAATAGGCTTCACTGAGCAGTTGGATGCCAGATTCAGTGAAATGTGGAACGAGTAAACCAGAGGAAGGCAAACTGGAGCATAACCACTCAGAACAAAGAATCCTGGGAAAACACTATGTTCTCTGACTCATACATCAAAAGGTGTGAGTTTTGGAGTCGGCCAGAGCAGAAAAACAGAAATCACGGCAGTTTTAAATTCTAAGAACACCCAGTTTAGTGTTTGGAAACGTACACTAGGGCAAGGGGTTATTAGGAGAGCTCAAGAGTTCTAGGCTTTTTGTGTTGGAAAAGATCTGATAGATGTTGTAGTCTAAATACCTTGCTTTCTAGACGTGGAGACTGAGGTCACAGAAATTCAGTCTCACAGCTGTGCACGAAGGTGGGCATTACTGTATCTCCCCAGACCATAGTATCTCCTGATGGTTTTTAGATGTTACTCTTTGTCTGTGAAATGCTCTCCTTAATTAGCTAGTAGGATGCACAGAAGTGTATCACTCTTGTTTAATGGTCTAATTGCCAGTCACTGAGTTGAACATTTTAAAAATTATTCATTCTGAGCTCCTTAAGGATGTAGGAAAACTCCAGAAGTCAGTCAGCATCATTTTTTTCCATCTTGGCTTTACTTCCATTTCTGTTATTTTAATTTAAAAATTCATACAACTCTTTTCATCTAAGAATGTCAAAATGCTCTGACCATAGACATAGTTATTATATGCCTTAATTATTTTGCAGCATGTACCCAAGTATTATTAATAAAATATTAGTGTAAGAAACCAAAAATCAGATAGACTGAGTGATTGGCTTATCTTCAGGTTGCACTGGGATCACCAGAATCCAATTCTTAGGAATCCTGGTGGCCATCCAGGGTCACCATTACCCAGAGCCTGTCCTTGGAGGGGCCTTTGTGCAATGAAAAGGCAGGTTATGAGGGACTCAAAGAATGCCTAGGGAATCCCCAAGAAAGCTCACATCAGTGCCTCTCTAGTTAGAGTCAGCTTTCGTAGAAGAACTTCATGAAGCAAGGGAGATGGTGCCTGAATCAGGGCTCTTTTCCATCATCATTGACAGTGAAGCTTTTGCAGGAAAAACAAACAAATAAGAACACCAGGGCTGATGGAAACTAGTATGGAAGCCTTTGGTGTAGTCTCTAGCAGAGAGGAGGAGGAAGCCCTCGTTAAATATCTATTAATGGAAAGAAGGAAGGAAGGAGGAAGAGAGGAAAAATGGGAAGAGCTTTTTCAAATAGGAAAGAATGGACCCAAAATGTGTCTCAAAGATAATATGGATGCAACTTTTGGGCCTCCTGAAGATAGTCTATTTGAAGAATTTGTGGTTTACGTTTGAAGTGAAGTGTTGAATTTGACTTCAAGGAATATTTGGAAAACTTATATTTGTTGAGGTTTCCTCTAACATATTTGCACAATTGAAATAACTTGGCCTTTTGGCCAAAACTGTTGCATAAGAAATATTTTATTCATAATTACACAGACCCAGGTGCCAGCACTGCAGTAATGACGTGCGGGAATTGCAGCAAAGAGACTCCCCTTAAAAGAGAAACCTCACTTGGTGAACCCCATTTGTGGAAACCACTGCGCTTGGTTATAGCATGTTCTATAAAACCTTTGATCAAAGTACTGTGTGATGTGTGAAACCCATAACACAACTTTTGAGGAATGAGTATTTTGTGAAGATTTTTGTTAAACTTTTTATTTATTTATTTTTAGTAAATAGTTCTTCACTGACAATAAATAATGGGAGTCTCTCTGTGCGTTGTGTGGAGAAGGGCTAGCTGTACAGCAGGGTCGTGTCTCAGAGGCAGTTTCTGGAACGCACTGCTAATCCAAAATCCGTAGCACTACCAACTTACCCCTAAAGAGGCCTAACTCCAGAATGAAATAATAACGTGGACTGCTTTGGCCAAGTGTACTCAGAGCCCTCCACGCGGGCCCTCCCTGCCTTTGTGGACTTCTCCCCACCAGGAACCCGTGGGTAAGTCCCGGATCTGGGCATCACTCTCCTGTCTCCCAAGCACCTCTTCATCATCTTCCCTCTGTCCTTTCATCTGCCTGAGTCCTCCCTGTCCCCTCTCCTCTGCCTGCCACCGCACATACCTGCACCAATCTCCACCACTAAGACAAAAATAATTCCACTAGCTACGCAAGCTTGGCCAAGTCTTACCTCCTCTGTAAAGAGTGCCCCACCCCACTTACGAGGCGATTCACCTCGTTTTCTGAACTCCCGAAGTACTTTGTCATCGGCACCGCGCCAGAGGACAGAGTCCTGTGTCCTGTAGTGCAGTCCTCTGTGCACGCCGTTTTTGCTTCTTCCCCCAGAATATAAATCCTTGACGGCACGGTCTGGGCTTGTTTTGTTCCTGAATTACCCACAGTGCTGAGCACAATGCCTAGCCCATTTTAAGCCCTCAGTGAATATTTGAAGAATGAACAGTCAGCAATAGGACATTACAAAACCTAATTACTTTCTTTCCCAAGCAATCATTATTCAAATGAAACAATGGCGGCTGCTGACATTAATGAGGACTGACCACGTGCCAGGAGCTGCCGTAAGTGCATCTATTAACTGCCAGGGCAGTCCTGTACCTTGGGTACTATTGCTGTTGTTATTTTACTGATGGGAAACTGAGGCAGAGAGAGTAGAAAATTCGCTCGAGGCACACAGAACGGTGCATAAAAGGGCCAAGATTAAAACCCAGGCAGTTTAATGCGTCTCCAGATCCCTCCCTCTTAATGTCTTTACCAACTTCTTGCTCCTTTCAGCCCTGCCCTCAGTATTCCAAAGAAATGCCGCAGTCTCGCGCGGGGACCTTCTCTCCCGGTAAATGAAAATGTTCATGTCCTCTCTCGGAAAGACCACATGTGCCGCAGTTACCAGCGGTGAGACTTTGGCCATCCTCAAAGCGAGCCACAGTGTCTGCTTGATAAAAGCCATAATTTTCCTGACCCGCTCTGGGCCTGGCCCCTCAAAGAAAATGCAGGCAGGCACTTGGCAACCGGACGCTCCCAGACTCTCGAGTGCAGGGCTGTGTTAGTGTTGGCAGCGGGGGACGCTTTGCTTCCTCCCGGTCTCATGAACTGTCACACCAGCCCCTTTGATCCTCCCAGGGTCTTGACGGTGCCAAAATCATTACTCCACGTTCTTGCTGTTTCAGAGAATTGCCAGAGAAAACGCTCAGGTCGGTAATGAGCAAGGTAGGGAAATATTGCTCCCTACACGGTGCACCGTTTATATATTGCGCATTCAGAAAGGCTCCAGAGTGGAGGCACTGCTTATTTTTATTGTCCCAAAGCCATGAAAGGGAAAGAAGGGAATGAACAGAAACTGATACATCTGGAACAAGAGCCAGGCATGATTTACTCACATTTTTACCTGACCTGAAATTGCTTACTTAGAGAAAAGAAACATTATAAAGTCTCAGGAAAATGTCATGAATCAGAGCCAGCATGATTTCACATTGGGGCTCCATAAAGAAACTGTCCAGGAAAATCAAATGAGCCAGAGGTAGCCCTGTCACCGTGACCATCACCATAGCAACGGTTTCATAGTGTGCCTCGGTGTGATGGGCCTGCCTAGGAGACTCAAACAAACGTATGAACACCCGACGGCTGGCTTACTTGAGGCCGTCCTTACTGGGGCAGAGGTGAATGTTGGTTTGGGCAAGAAACAGACAAGAGACTTTCACCTAAACACTCCTTTATTGCCTCAAAAATTGCTTTGAGCTAACCACACACTACATCACTGAAACACATAACTACAGGAAGTTACAAGAAAAAAAATGTTGATTAAAGCCTTCCACCCTGCTTTCATGGTTCCTTTACCCTGCGTGTTCTTGGCACTTTATAGGCAATATGAGCACAGTTATGAAGCAATTAGATAATAAAGTCTATTCTTATAGCTACCAGCTGGAAGAGGCTTTAGAGGCCATCAACTTTTTTTTTTTTTTTCAATTAACTAGACTCCAGGCTTTATTTGAATTTCATCCTTTTTCCCATTAAGGTCCTCTTTCTGTTCCAGGATTCAATCCAGGACAGCACATTACATTTAATTGTCATGTCTCCACTGATTTGTGACTGTTTTTCAGTCTTTCTTTCTTTTTTCTTTTTTTTTGGTTTAATGACCTTGACAGTCCTTAGGAGTACTGGCAAGGGATCCTGCAGAACGTCCTTCAACCTGAGTTTGTCTGATGTCTTCTTCCTCATGACTAGACTGGGGTTCTGGGTTTGGGGAAGACGACCACAGAGGCGAAGTGCCTTTTGGGTCACACTATATTGAGGGTACATGATAACCACATGACGTTAGTGGGATATTAACCTTCAGTGCCTGGTTATTGTCCTGCTGCCAGGTGTCACCAGTACAAAGTTACTGTTTTCTTTCCCCTGTTCTATTCTTCGGAAATGAGTCACCAAGCCTAGATCATTTTTCAGGTGTGTCTTCATGAAGGGCAGAGACAAACTTCTCATCTTGGAGGGGTAAGTATCTGTGTATGCTATTTGGAATTCTTCTGTAAGAAAAATTGGACTTTTCTCCCCCATTTTAATTCAATAATTAATTTATATCAATATGCACACATGCATGTTTATATTTTGAATTATTGGGTTGGCCAAAATGTCTGTATTTTTTTTCTATATAATAAAAGACACGTTTTTCATTTTTACCAATAACTTTATTAATTTGGGTATTTTGAGTATGTCAGCTGTCTCTTGCATGGTATAATGTTGATTGTTCTCAGTGAACGTCTCAGTTTGATTGCTATCAACTTCAACTGGTCCACCCGACTGTGGAGCGTTGTACGGTGAGAAATCTCCAGCACGAAATTTCACAAACCACTTTTGACACATTCAGTCAGTCAAAGAACCTTCTCCATACAATGCAAAAAATCTTTTTTGTGTGTTTCAGTTGCATTTTTATCTTTCTTAAAATAATAAAACAATATGCTAAAAATGTTGTATATTTTCTTCCCTCTTCAATATTAAAATGGCTACACAAAAATTCACCAATTTTGATTTTTTTTAAATGCACACTGATATGACAGCTGCCACAATATAATCTAACACAATTGTTTCCAATGAGGTTAAAGACAGCTAAGCCTACTAAAGCCATCTTATGGGAAAAAAAAACAAACGAATTTTTTGACCAACCCCAAGTAATCCAATATTATGTTATTTATTTTGTTGATTCAATTGCTTCCACCTCAGCCGGGAAGAGTTCCTTGAGACTGGGCTTCTGAACCCTTTTGACGTGGCCCCGTCCGTTTGTTTGGTGAACACTTCCTTCTGGTTGCTTTAAGATACTCCGGGCTCATTTTCTATTTTACTGCCCTCGCTCTAGCATGCAGGATTTCTCCAAGGAGCCCTTGCTCCTTTTATTCAAGAATTCAAGAATGGTATTTAGAAATCAAGGAGACCATAAGTTTTTAACTCCTTCATTGGCCACACAAGGAAACTGAAATGCAAATGGAGAAATAAGTCACTCAGGGTGTAACACGGAGTAAGTGGCAGGCAGGGACTGGTCCTGGGGACTGACTCCTTGTTCAGCAGTCTTTCCTTTACTCCATCCAGTCTGTCATGTATCTGTGCCTGCCCGGCTAGTTGTGTGCTCCTCGAAGGTAGGAAGTATATTTTCTGTTCTTCGTTAAATTCCTATTGTGCCTTCCTTGGTGTTGAGCACAGAGCATCAGTGAAAGCACAAACCAACGTTCTGCAGCATCCTCATTCAGCCTCGCTGTTCTCTGCCCGGGTCAGACCCTCACTGGCCCTTGCCTTAGACTATCGCTATTTCCAGGAATATGGTGGTTTTCTTCTCCCATCCGCCCTACTCACTGTTGCAAGGTCAAGAATACAAAAGCAGAATTTTCACCACATTTCACCCATTACTGTTTTGTAGAATAAAACTAAACTCCACACTTTAAACTATTCTCTTTTTCCATTTCTCTCGAATTTTGAGCCATCTCCTCAGACCAGCGTAGCAAATGTTCCTACATGATTTCTTGTACAGAAAGGAGGGGCCCTCCGATATAATCGTTCTCAACTTTTATCCTGTCATTACCAATTCCATCTCTGTTCCCACCAACTTTACACTTTTCTTCCCTGTTCCAGAATAAGGCCCCACTTTACATAGGTCTTAGCCATTGTCCTTGGGTCTGATGTTTCTGGAAGAGTGATCCATTAGTTGTCATCTTTGAGACTTACATTTCTATTCTCTCCTTTTTCACTGGCTCATTTTTTTCAACATGTTTATGAGCTGAATTCTTTCTTGCCCTAAAAATAAAAAGTAAATCTCAAAAACCTTTCCTTGCTCTTTCTTCTTCATGTCAAGCAATTTCTCCTTTCATTCGCTCTCATATTACTCAAAAGAAAAGGTCTCCACTCCCAGCTTCATTCAGCTTTTGTATTACTATTGACTGATTAGATTGTTTCACCTGGATTCAGACTCCCCACCCTGATCATCAACAGTATCTGTATATCACGAATGACCTCTTTAAAGTTTTTATTTCCTTCATCAGTCATGATCACAGTAGGAAATAGCACATTAAAGGGTTTAATTTGAATAAAGAAAATTTCAGTAAAGTGAAGTGACCTCCCTTGCAGGGAGGTTAAGGGCTAGCCACCAGGAGTGGTGAGGTGTCCAGGAACCAGCCAGAGCAGAAGAGTGAGACCTGAAGCAGTAAGCGGAAAGAGTGTGACCGTGGGGAACTTTAACCTGCCCCACCATGCTTTTGACATTGTTTCTGTAAGTGCGGACTCTGACTAACATACAGCTTGTAGATGAACAGCGTATTTGTATAAGGACCCTAGGAACTAACTTCAAAAGGTGCAGACTCCAAACTTCAGGTATACCAGCTCCAGGACATTTGCTGACCCTCAGCCATGGAGCCAGGATGATGTAAAGCTGGAATGATGTGCGGCTAGGATGGCTAAACCAGGATGGTTCACCCCAGACATCCCTCGCCTTACTGAAGTGGACTGCCCTCGTCCACACATAGGGGACTTTCCAACCCCACCCCTCAATCTCTTTGCCCTGCTTCCCTCTCCCTCTTTACAAAAACATCTGCCTGCACTGAGACTGAGATGGGCTTTGGGACCTGAGGTCCCCATCTTCTCAGGTTGCTGACATCTGAATAAAGTTTTTTCCTATTCACCAGCACCTGTCTCACAAGTTCGGCTTCTGTTGTGGCAGGCAGCCACACCTGTATTCAGTCATGTGAGGGGTGTTGTCAGAAACAAACAAAACCTGGAGCAGTTTGATCCGTGCTGTGGCCTCAGTAGAGGAACGTCAGCCTCTGCCATAGCCACTGGCCAGGAGAGGGAGAACCTCCTTATTTCTCTCTGCCTTTACTCTTTGACACCCTGCTGATGTCTCCCACTAGTTAACCCAAACATAACATAGGGCAAGAAAGCCCCCAAAATGCAGTTTGTAGAGGTCAGTTTTCTAGGGAGTAGAGAGCACGGCAGAGGAGGGTGGATAACGGATTGGGGGTCAGGGAATCAAATGGAATAGCCAGCATAGTAATTTATCTGATAAAACATTTGGGAAGAATGTTAAATTTCTGCTCACTTTTTAAGAGTTCCCACTCTCTGAGATCTGGTTTCTTTCAATAATGCGTTCATTTAAAAGAAAAATATACTCTGCTATGTTGACAGCACCGTGCTAGACACTGCAGGTCCAGTGAAAAAAGGACAAGTACTGTCTCTTCCTTCAGAGACCTGACGTTCTGACAGTTCCTTCTCAGTCCGTTCCACCAGCTCATCTCTTAGCCTCCTCATTTAATGCTGGCGTTCCTCAAAATTCTCCCCGTGGGCATCCTCTCTCCTTGGGCCCCTCCCACTTCACCCAGGGATTCTGTGCTCACCTGTGTGCAAGGACTGTCAAGTCCACGTTCTAAACTCAGCCTCTCTGGTTACTAGCGAAGGCTCCCAGCCCTCGATACACCGGCCTCAGCGTTTTTACTGCTGCCTCCTCATTTTCTCTTACTTTCTCTACGCCCCTTCCACCTGCAAAGGGTCCCAGTCAGCGCTTCTGCTTTGTTTTGTTTTAACATGATCTGCTCTGCTCTGCTCTGCTCTGCTCTCTGATGTATCTCAAGTGCCTCTAATAGTATCTGACATACAATAGGCATAGAATAAATATTTACTGAATAATGACTGATTTGCTTCCACGGAGTCAGGTTACTTTCTACTCCCCTAACATATGGCCTTGCTTATTTCTGCCTCTTTGCTCACATAAATTCAATTTTTTAAAAAAGAGATTTTCTTTCTTTCTTTATTTTTTGAGAGAGGAGAAAGGAGGGAGAAAGAGAGGGAGAGAAACATTGATGTGAGAGAGAAACACTGACTGGTTGCCTCTTGCACACACCCTGACCGAGGGCCAAACCCACAACACATGCACACATCCCCACCTGAGACCAAACTGGCAACCTTTTGCTTTGCAGGATGATGCCCACCCAACCAACTGAGCCATGCTGGTCAGGGCTGCCCACATAAATTCTTGCATCATCTCTACCATAAGTAATCCAATCTTCCTTCAAAACCCACCCAACTCAAATATTTCCTCAAGGAATCCTCTTAGGTACTGCCTAATTAGATTTAATCCATTTACCTCTGGTACTGCCATTATCCCTTGCTTATATTTCTGCTTCATCACCACTGTCATGCCATATATTATATACATATATATGTATGTATGTATGTGTGTGTGTGTGTGTGTATATATGTATGTATGTGTGTGTGTGTGTGTGTATATATATATATATATATATATATATTTGTCCAGCATTATGAGGTATAACTGACAAATAAAATTGTAGGTACTTAAAGTGTACAGCATGATTTTTGATAGACATATACATTGTGAAATGATTACCTCGATCAAGCTAATTGGTATATCCATCACTTCACATGGTTATGGTTTTTTTAGATGGGGAGAACATTTAAGATCAACCCTCTTAGGAAACTTCAAGTATCCAATTCGGTATTATTAACTATAGCCACCATGTTACATAAGAGATTTCCAGAACTTATTCATCCTGCATAACAGAACTTTTGTGCCCTCTCACCAATATTTCCTATTTCCTCCTACAATAACACTCAGGTTACCGAGGCTGCTTATTCATCATTATCCCCCCCCCCCCCATCTCTCCATAGAGCCTGCCAAAGTGCTTGTTGAATCTAGGAAGGTAAGCATGACGTCATAGCCCAAATACACGAATCAGCCACTCCCAGTCATTTAAAATAACATCTGTACATGTGCGTTACTAACATGTAAAAATCCCAGTGCTGCCTTTGCAGGGAAGAGAGGGTGCCCTGCACCTTTTGTTTGGTAGCCCCGAGTTCCAGGACGCGTAGCTGAGGGACCAACGTCAGGCAGCACCAGTGGGATGCACCTCCAGGCTCTGCTGTTAGGGAGCCCTCTGTTAGGATGGCCCTCTGCACCTTGAACCCAGTGATGTCATGCCAGCCCACCTGTGCTCTGAAGTTTACAGGACCAAGCCCTACAGAGCTCAGTTACGTTGAGAGGAAGTCACGTTGATCCAGCTCCACTTCATTATGAAAACTGACTTTTGCAGGAAAAACAAAATTATCTGAAAATAGAGTAGGTATATGCAGAGATCCAGAATAAGTTCATAATTAATTTGAGTATTAAAAGTAATCACCTTGGTTTATATGGAGATAACTGAAGTTGTAGTGATTCAGCTGGCCCTATTTTTGAATGTATTTGTCAAACACCATGAGTTAGAGATCAGTGGCCAAATCCAAGTTGGACTTCAGCAAACCCAGGCTGGCCCCTTTCTCTATCCTTCCACTAACACGTGGCGAGGCTCATGCTCCCAGGTCTCTACGCTTTTTGGCCTTGGCTCTGATCTAACCTGGGTGACTGCAAAGGCTAGAACACACGTGGAGCCATAAGAAACTTCTGCATGCCGATTAACTCCCTGACTTCTAGAATCCAAAATCCCCCACCTCCGTTGGCTGGCAAAAAGCTAGAAAGGAGAACTGTAGCCTCCTGAGGAAAACTATAAACTTCCCATTTAAAATTGATGGATGCAGAAACAAAGACAGTGTGATTTACCACTGGCCAGCCCTTTGCCAGATCCATTTGCTTTTCTTCCTGGGCAGGCAGTTAGGGTAAGTTCTCCAGCCTCCATTAAATCTGTGTCTTATGACTGGCTTTCATCCAGTGGACTCTGAGTGGAAGTGACGTATACTACTTCAATATCTGGCCATAAAATTTCCTGTGCTTCAACCTCCATAATTTTCCCCCCGTACAGTGTGAGACAGATGGATATGGTAACTTGGAAGCCACATGGTGAAGAGGGCAGACATGAGACAAAAGGAACTTGGGTCCTTAACTTGAATGACAACTTGAGCAAAAACTGGCCAGGGCTTAAGAACACCTCTTTTAGACTTTATGGGGTAACTTCTATCACTTTCAGAGTAATAGAAGCTGATGTTATCTTAACTAAACAGAGGAAGAGTCAAGGAGATGATAAGAAATAGAAGGGTGGAATAAATGGTGTAAAGATTACAATACAGGGTGATATATATCAGATTTTATTCTGCATTAGTTCACATAGTTGCAGTAGCTGCACAAAGCAAGACAGCTTATTGATAATAGATTGTAAGTTGTTTTTGTAATAAATTTACTTTGGGCTTGCTCTCTCATGGCTAGCATGTAAGAAGGACTTTCAACAACATAAACACATATTCATGAGTCTAAGACTAAGCAGTATAATCTGCATGCACACCTAGAAAAGAAATAGGCCTCTAAAGGAAACAATTTCCAGAAATGCATTGTTGTCTCCCTTTTCATTATTGTGAAACATAATGTGACTCCTTTAGAGTCTCATTGATTCAAGCACCTCTAGTCCAGGAAAAGTATTTTCTTCTTGTTTGTTAATTAAATTTTGGGGGTGGGGAGTTATCTCAGGTCAAAGGGATGCACTGCCTAAAATATTATGGCATGTCTCCACTTCTCAGGAGACAAAAAAAAAAACCCTGAAAACTTTTGAGATTCTTCCAGACACTATAGAAGAAGGAAATTAAAATATTTATAGTTGGATCTAAGGTACACACTGTACACATAGCATTGTTTTAGACTAACTTGTTTTAAATGGTGAAACCTAACTTTGGACATGACACTCATCCAAGTTATCATCATTCCTTTCACAGAGGTATCTAGAGTTCACTATTGAAAAAAATTGGCAGAGATATATTCTAGTTTTACCAGAATATGTGAGATAAAAGTGGAAACTTTACAAAGTACTTTGAGATGAATTCTACTGAATAAATATTTTTCATGAGATAAAATATAGAAATCAACATGGATCATTGGCCAAGATTTTTGGTCTCACCTTCTGGAACAGCAGGTGCCTGGGCTGAGTTATGCTGAGTAGCCTGCCATGCACAATACTGCTTTGTGACCCTTCCAATATGAGAGTCGGTTCCAGGCCACTGGACAAAGTTACTAGTCAAGGCTTTCATGGGTACAGTTCCTAAGTATGTTGCATACAGCATAGCCAAGATAATGTGGTGACCACTTTCTGCAGGATCTGCATAATTACTCCATAAAAGACCTTCCTTGTGATCAAATATCTCACAGTGATTAGTTTTGAGTAGCTTGAATTTATTTCCTAACTTCCTACTTTATACCTAGTTAAAGATACAGATGAATCCAGTAACAATCTTGATTTGTGCCAATAGAATTAATAATAAAGACAGGAAGGAAACTGACATGTGCCACAAAAAATCAGGTGACTTTCTCAGAGTTTACACCTTATGTAAATTAATTTTAACAATAAAAAAATTATAGCATCTGGAATTAGGTGCCCAAATACTACTTTATTATTATTATTATTATTATTATTCCTGCTTTTACTCCATGCTTACTATGACCAGGCACTGGACTAAGTATATTGCCTTCTTATTTTATTTATCTCTTCTTTTTTTTTTAATCCTCACCCGAGGATATGTTCATTGATTTTAGAGAGAGAGGAAGTGAAAGAGGGAGGGAGGGAGGGAGGGAGAAAGAGACAGGAGAGACAGAGATGGAGGGGGGTAGGGGAGAGAGAGAGAGAAACATCAATGTAAGAGAGTAACATCAATTGGTTGCCTCCCATATGCACCTGACCAGGGATTGAACCCATAACCTAAGTATGCGCCCTGACCAGGGATCAAACTTGCAAACTTTAGGTTCGTGGGATGACACTCCAACCAACTAAGCCACCAGGCTAGCACTTTCATTTATCTCTTTTAACAACCTTTTGGGACAGATATGATTTTTGTTCCTATATTAAGATACTTCTCCAAGATTATGTAACTTTGAAGATTTTAAAATTCAACCTCTGGGTATCAATATAGAGTGAGATTCAATGAATATTTGATATTCTAGAAAGTATCTTCACATTAGTAATGTCAAAGCTTTGGAAATTTTTTCAACAGTGAAAAATCAAGTTGAAGAGCTATGTCTGCTTGACTTTTATAAAAACTAAATATGGTCAGAAAGAGGTAGCATAGGAAAATTTACTGCTTTTTCTTTGTTTTTCTAATAAACACAAGATGGAATTCATGCACATTTCATATCTCAACTTCAAATATGTTTTAAGATATTGAATAATATACTTATAGTTCTAATAAATTGATGGACTTTATAATCTGTAAACCCATATAATACAAAAATATAGAAATGCTAGATAAAATACAGCACATGTTTTTTCAAAGTCAAAGCTGAGAAGGGACAGTTCACAGGTCAGCCCGAATCAGAAGGCAGACTGGAAACCAGTGGGGAGAGGAAAAATGCTGGGAGGTGTGTGTGTGTCTAATTAAACTAGGGACATAGTTTCCACTGGCATTACAGAGACAGATGAAGACGCCTTGGGACCACGGGAGTCAGAGAACTAAATCAAAGACAACCGCACAGATCCAGAATCTCAAGGGTTAACTAAAGGATGGACTGGAAAGAATCTGCAACAGATACAGACATGGCAAAGAAGTTGGTATGCCACTATCTGGGCTTTCCGAGGAGAACAGAGTCTCTCTGGACAACATATAAATAGTCTGCTCTTGCTGACAGGTGTTCTAGATTGAATTTATATATCCTACTTGATCTAGAAACCTTAAGCTTAGAAAATAATGATAAAATTGGTCCATGGCTGGTGATTTTTCTGGGTCACTTGGCAGATACAAACATAAAACTACTCTGAAAGTCCATTCACAGGTACAAAAGAGTCTCAAAAAAAGAAAAACCCAAAAAACAAAAACCGCTACCCCACATAAGGATATGTTTCTATTAAAAATTACAAAACATTCAAAGAAACAATCTGTCATGAACAAAAGTTAGCGAATAAGGCAAACAGCATGCTTAAAATCCTTGAGAACTTGAGATAACTGAATAACAATATAAATTATAAAGTGATTATGCTAAAAGCATACAAAAATAAAGTCAAATGAATACATCCTGAACAGAAACTGACATATTTGAAAAAATATGGCTCATTTCAAGAAATTTTTGAAAAGTTATTGAAATTAAAAACTCAGTGTATAGTTTAAACAGTAGGTAAAAGCTACAGAGAAGTTAGTAAAATGAGAAATAAGAATATTTCCAAAATACAATTCTTTTGGGTTAAAGACTCTATTTCTTTACTTTCAGAGAGAGGTGCAGGGTGGGAGAGAGAGAGAGAGAAGAGCACCGACCCATGGCCTCTCTCATGTGCCCAAATGAGGCCAGCCCGCCGCCCAGGCGCGTGCCCGGACCTGGGATCAAAGCAGCGACCTTTTGCTTTGCAGGATGATCCTCAACCAGTTGAGTCATGCTCAGTGTTCCATAATTAGAAACTAAAGACAAAAGAAAAAATAATAAATGTGCTTCCAATCAGGACAGAGCTTTGAAGTCACACTTTAAACTGCTCCTTTATCCCCCAAACTTAACAATGGCAGATTTTTGTGTATATTCATTTAAGAGCACAGCCACTGTTAAACAGTAAGACAATGTTAAATATATTTGCTGATCTGACAGGTAATAAGAAGCCAAACAAACCTTCAGGCCTGAGGTCAGGGGAGAGTGGAGAATGGAGGCTGAGGCAGAACGGGTGGGATCCCGCGCCGCCTCCCACTGGCTCGGGCGACGCCCTCACTCCTTCCTCCATACGATGGTAAGACAAGCACTTATACTTTAGGATTCCAGTTATGATCAAGTGACATCATTAAAAAGGCTCACCAGTATATTCAGCACAGATTCAGTAATCAAGGAATAATAGTTCTTTTTATCCCCTCTAGAAAAGAAGCAGAGAAAAACTGAAGAGGAAGGAAGAACAGGAAAAAGAAAAAACAATGGAGATGAAGAGGTGAAGAATTAGCGAAGGGGGCAGGGGGCAGTGGCCGCTGCCGGGAGGTTTCTGGCTGGAAAGTGGACGATGCTATGGACAGAGATTGGACGTGGAGGGCCTTTCACCATGCACGTTACCTCCCACTGGTTTCCCATCCTATTCCCAATCTGTGTGCGATGCTGAGTGGGAAAAAAATCAGGGATACAAAGAGTGAAAGATATGGGTCAGCGAGCAAGGGAAAATGTGAAGCAAGAGGAAAAACGAGGAGACAAATAGAAAGGCCTAGAGGAAAATAAAGGACAGTAAAAGAATAAAGAGAAAGTTAAATTTCCCGGTGGTGATACAGACTAGCAGGCAAAGGACCACCAACTGTCTTCATTAATTTAAGAAACGAGCAGAGCTTAGCCTCGTTAGTTTTGACCTTTAAGTTTTGGGTTTTTTGTAGGTTTATGAGTAGGCTGAATCATGACAAATGCCTAATTTAAAATAGTTTCAGCTGCCAATCGCCTCTCCTGTGAGAATCAGCTGCCAACTCAGCTCTAAAACAAAAATACTTGGATGAATCCATTCAGCAACAGAAACACAAATCTCTTTCTTTCTGGTACATTAGCGGCAAAATAAACTAGTTCTGTTAAGCAGAAGGAGCCACATGAAGGGAGAAGCCTTATAAGGAAGCAACTGGGTAGAGGTCTGCACAGTCAGAGGCACAGAGGGGACTCGAGGTAGCAATTCTTGATTGAAAACACATTTGAGCATTGGGCCAAATGGGCTTTTTAGGGGTCACATGACTTGGACACTATTTCATATCAAACATTTATTTCTAGGACACAGTGACCAGAAAAGTTTCTCATCTCAACCAACGTAAAGACATCAAAAACAAAAAAAAATCACAGCATACCCTCCCCCTGATTCCATGCTAGCTGCCCTCCTGGGAACACAGGATAAGACATCTTTGCAACAAGACACTTAACGCCCGCCTTTTGGTCCCTTCGTTCTTCTAACTCCTGTAAGGCTCTTCCCAGGAGTGCATACACCCTGTTTCTCAGGAAAGGCCCTGGACCCGTGCACAGCAAACAGAAACAGCAAAGTTATTCTAACGAACTACGGAAGTCAGCGCTCTCCTCTTCCACCCCGTGCCTGACTGCTGGCGGGCCACCGAGGCTCGGAGCCTGTGACCCGAGAAGAAAGCAGTGCCGGGGGCCAAGGAGCCCCACTATCTGAGAGGGATTTCTGGACAGCAACACATGGACCCCTGACTCCGAAGGATTTGACCCCCTGGCCACTCTGGGAAAAAGTCCTGCTTGTGCTGGGGATGGTTTGGGGCCAGCTCTCGTCACAGACATCTGGGCTTCGGCGTGGTTCCCAGGTTTGTTACCTGCCGTGTGCTCATTCCTTCATTCAGGAGGTAGTTATGGAACAGTCCTGACACACAGCCAGGGAAAATGTGGGTTAAAGGCAGGCGGCAGCCCAGGAGTTGTCTTCGGAGATCAAAAGGTCACTGACTCTGACCTTGAACAGGCAGAACTGTGCTATTGTGTAATGCAGATATTAATTAGACTCAGGATGTTTTGGGTCCTTGTCCCAGATCCTCCGTTTCCTAATATGACCTTGTACACATTAACTTCTGAGTTTCAGATGCAGATAATAGGACTATTATAAGCCTTAAATAAGGTAGTGCTTTCCCTAGCCTGTGAATGCCTACCATACTGCCTGGCATGGTGTACTGTTCTTACTACTTAATAGTATAGTATTAAGGCAGGACCCTTCCTTTCTTCAGATTCCTATATTAAAATGAAGAAGCATGGCTATTATCACAGGGGATAATTTCGTATATAAAAAATACCTCCAGAGACCCTTCTGGGTGATGGAGTACAGCCCGGGGTACCTTTGCCGAAAGGTCTCAGTATTGGAGTGCCTAAAATGACTCATGTCCATTAAAAATTCTTTTGTTCTCACTGCATTGCCAAATGCCTTGCGAATATAAACTGATCCCAAGAGACACTGACGCCCATATATGAGAGGAGCCCTCTGTCTCCACCCAGTCCATCCTGCCAAGTTCAAGACCTTTCCAGGATAGCTGAGAGCTGAGCATTGCCGAACCTCCGACATGAAAAGGCTTTGCAAGTCATCAATCTCAGCCCTACTCTGTTGCATGAGCCAAACCACATAACTAAGTAAGACACTGAAGTCAGCTGATAATGTTTCCTCTAAAGTCTCATATATATATTTTTTCCTTCAGGGTCTCAGGTGTCCAGACTTTCCTGGAATAGGCCAAGTGGCTTTTGCAGGGTTGCCTGTGAATGCTCATTTAATGAAATGAAAAAAACCAATGACTCCATCTGCAGCCCCCTGCTGCTGGAGGAGGCGGAGCATCTCTGAACAGGTTCCGGGTCGGGATGCAAGTGTCAAGGGCCACCAGGCTCTGACTGCCTAGACAATGTTGCCATGTGTGCCTCCACTCTGTGTGTCCTCTTTGGAAACACATTGCTACACCGAAGCTCATGTAGAGTGGTAGCCAAAACAGACACAAAACGGTGCCTATAAGGGCTGAACAGAAGGCAAGGAGAGAGGCCTCCAGGCCGTCTCCAAAGCTGCAATGGAGGAGGAAGTACCCCCTCAAATGGTAGTAATAAGACTAAGTGTAAGCAGCTATACCAAGAAGTAAAGGGTTAAGCTGTGTTGTTCATTGTCACATGATGCTGGGAAAGCCTGAGCAGGAGCCTCTGGGATGCGGAGGAGGCACATCTTGCCTGCACATGTGGCCTCTACCACGAGCACTTCAAAGTGCCTCCTCAGACCGACATAACATTCTGACGCCGACTGTAAATGCCCTTGACACGCAGAGTGGAAAATATCAAACACTCCACCAGTCCCCCAAATGCAGTGTCTCTGCACTGGGAAAGGCCTTAATGAGCCTGCAGGGGAAGGGGGAGGCTGCAGAGCCAGGCCGAGGGGCGGGGGTGCACCGGGTGGTTCTGATTTAAGGCTTGTACTGATACCCGCCGGCGTGTGCAACTGGGCTCAGGCCGCTGTGAATCTAAATGCCCCAGGACCTTGCCGAACAGCCCCAAACATCAATTCCAGGCTGTGCTGAGTCAAGAGCCTACTGAGACTATTTCCCCTCGTACATTCCAGAGCAGATGACTCTGAAGTGGAGGAATTTCC